>MU268259.1:0-10936 GCA_021014935.1 Hygrophoropsis aurantiaca
CACCATCCAAGCCAGGCCAGTCCCATCCTGGCTTATTATGCAGAGTGGTAGGTCTCATTGACATTCTCTGTTACTGAACTTTTCTTGCTGTAATGTTTGAAGCCAGTGTACTGTGCACGTCGGATAACTCGGCTGCGTGTGCCAGTTAGCGTCAATCTAATAACACCTCTATCGCGGCTGTAGCACATTTATTTCACAGGTAAGCACCAATCTGCGTTGCTTCATTCACACCTGTGTACAGTCTCCACTCATCCATTCTTGTCGCCCCCTCTTCACTTTCCGCCTCATCACTCCTCGCCGCGTCGCCCCTCAGGCATTGAAAAGCAGAAGAAATATTTGACAACAAGTACAGTATTGGGATCATAGTGGAACTGGGGAGGGCAAAGAGAAATTGACGCGGATCCGGGCAGTGCAACTCATCCGATGTAGATATCATTTGTTGACTACCCCCAATGGGGTCAGTTTGCGCGTCGCTCTCACTGCGCGTCAGTCGCGTCAGCTCCGCGTCATATCTCTCAGCATATCATACCGCCCCGAAAACAACCATTGCTCGTGACCCCGTCGCCTTTCCCGATCCCGAAAAGTTTGACCCACAACGTTGGCTCGATAATGACGGAAACCTCCAGACTGATATGCGTTTCTTCACCTTTGGGTTTGGGCGCAGGTATGTCACTTAGCCTCTTCCTAGGAAATCTTGTCACTAAAGATACACCTAATGCAGAGTCTGTCCGGGCCAGCACGTAGCGAATCGCTCGCTGTTCATCAATCTCGCTCTTATCTTGTGGTCGTTCCGTACTGCGCAAAATTCACGTTCTCCGATTGATGTGGATGCATTCAGTGACAATGTCATTTCACACGCTGCATCATTCGAAACCGATCTTATTCCGCGCATGGATGAGAAGAGATTGCGGAATATGATCGAGACATATGAAGAATTTCGTGTATGATCTATCATGGTCATACCAAGCAAGCTAGTTGTATTATATTGGCTTTTATGCTTCGATATCTGTTTAACGCTTCGGAATCACCGTGACTAATGTTTGATACTATGTAGTAAATCGATCGTCTGCTGTATCCTATTTCCCCTGCTCCCTCGTTGGGGAACTAACACTACTAATATCATGATACAGTGACCAAGGAACGATCTTTGCTTGTAGTCGCTGATGCTACGACCAAATTGGAAGCTGAAGCTTAGCTGGAGTCAATGGTGATATGTACAGCAAATGTTTCTTGCTTGGAGCTCGTTACTGTAGTAATGTCATTATGTCATATGTAATCAGCACCCAACAACACCGGAAAGCGATGTTTACGGGAACACCATACAGCTTAAAGCAGCCTATAAAGATACACTAGCAAGAACAGCAAATATGGGTCAAGCCCTGTCATCCAAAGCATCCAGTCTCTTACAGATGGAAAACCCATCCTCCAGTGACGCTGAACCTGGGGCCAGCTACCTGCCCACCATCGCAGACATCATTCAAGTCAAAGACATCTTCAGCCAAACATCTCCCCCACTGCCTATCGAACTGATCGATCAGATCATAGACGACGCATCCTACTGGCCCCACAGCTCAATCACCCTCACCAAGTCAGCTATCGTGCCGAATTACAGGACCGGCGGGATCCAAGATGAGATGTACATGCGCACTCTCCCGCTAGCCGTTCCCGGTGTCGAAGGATCTATCGCATTATCCGGGACAGAGGCAGAAGATGAGAAATCTATCGCACTTGGGCTAGTGGAGGGTGGAGATCCTACCAATGGGAAATGGCTTCCTCCCAGAGGAGAGAATCCGGCGAGGAAGATTGTGTTTAAGCTTTGGAGCAAAGATCAAGGCTGGTCGGGCGAGCACGACAATCATGGGACATATCGGGGCTCGTACACCTGGTTTGATGCTGGCATCGAGACGCCCAAATTTGATAACATCACGCTGAATGATCCTATATCCTGGCCTGTACATCTGATCGCACATCCTTCCGATTCATCTCGTCTTTCAAGTTCAGACTCTAAATCGGAGCCGTCTTCAAGTTTTGAATTCATCACTGATAACCAGACCCCTTTCCTTCCACCGCCTACAACTCTCCAGCGAAACATACACGCCAAGAAGTCAGTGCATAATCATACGGTTGTCTGGCACTACCTCGACTGCGTGGAGGAAGGTTCCGCAGACGCGATCGAGGCAGGTGAAAGGGGACAGGGTTGGAAGTCTCTCGATGGGACTTTTGTTCGTGGGATGAAGGTCGGGGACTGTGTCACGCTGTGGATGAGGGCACGTTTTCCTGAATGGGTAATGCGTGTGTCAAAGGCCACGATAGATATATACTGGGCTGTATGAGTGCTTCCCGCGATGTAGTAGTTCCCTATCCACCATAAGCATGTTTAGGCATTTCGTTTTGAATTCTTCTATCAGTGATATGTCGGTGATAAATAAACATGTACACTGGAGGAACGGCTGTTCTAAACGGTGGACGACCCGATCGGTGACGTAGATTATGAAGAAGGGACCGTCTTTTCGCTAGACTAAAGCGTCTTTTTTGGGGCTAAGTTTTTAAACGTCAAGTAAACGTGGCTGAACGTGGCCAAACGTGGCCACAGAATGAGAAGTTGTTTGGCAAAAGCCTCCAAATCTAACACTGCAAAACACAGCCAAACATCCGTTTCAAATCGATGTCAATCCGCCACCGTGACCGCACTCAACACGTTGA
This sequence comes from Hygrophoropsis aurantiaca, assembly GCA_021014935.1. Classification (NCBI taxonomy): domain Eukaryota; kingdom Fungi; phylum Basidiomycota; class Agaricomycetes; order Boletales; family Hygrophoropsidaceae; genus Hygrophoropsis; species Hygrophoropsis aurantiaca. The sequence goes on from MU268259.1 coordinate 2,704, forward strand.
ACCCAAGCCAAGTGAGCTTCCGCAATCCTTGGATACCGAATGTTCGATTTCAAAACCCATTTCACGCATCGTGATTATTATGCGACATCATAACAATGCTCGCAAGTTCGTTCAATCTTAACTCGTGGCTCATGACATCACGCTCTTGAGTCTTGAATCTTCGTTCGCCATCACTGCCTCGGATTTCAAGACTCATTGCGCTGTCGATGCTGGAAACAGAACAACACGATGCTACTTCGTCCTTGTATACCTACTCCATTGATTTACAATTGGGTGGTTTTAAATCTCTGGTAACAACGGTACGGATGATTTAATGATGTGTACTAGCAGTTATAAAACAGTCAGATAGAAGTGCCACGACGGCACAATCGGTAAGCACAGCTCAAGATCGCAAGCTCACTTTGATAACGGTTCCCACTGGTTTCCATGATTCCGCCGGACGAGCCACAAGTAAAAACGATCCCGAATGACACCGTTCTATCTCAGCAATTATACTGCGCCGAGAACAGCCAGATGTAAAATGTGCGATGTAAACAAGTCAATAGATATTATTCGGGTCGAAATTCCCCGAACTGGAGCTAGAACTCGACCCAGAAGAACCCACGGTTCCAGCTCCAACTCCAGCTCCACTACCCCGTCGACGCTCCGAGTCCGATTCTGAGACGGTCTTGTTCCACGGACAGCACATGCAGAAACAGATATAATCGAGCCAGTCGATCTTGTCTGTCCATTTGTTCGACGACGCTGCCAGTCGCTGCAAGAGTCGAGATCATCATCATCAATATCAGTAATCAACAAATTACGGGCACGACACACCTGATCTAGGCGTCCGGCAGCTACGTTGACAACTTCTGATTGGTGTTGGCGCCGTGGTCGGGTGTGTGGCGATGAATTTCGAGCCCGATGCCGTGGGTTCGGACGTGGATCCATCTCGATGTTTTCGGGCGCGGGAGTAGTTTTCTTAGCATGGCGCTTGGGTCGTGCGAGGAGACGTGACATGAGGCGCGATTTCGGTGGGGTCCCGGCCTATGATCACAATTGCTTAATTCATAGTTTGGGCCATGGGGTAATAGATGTTATATCGAAACTCACCACTTCGTGGTGGGGTAACGTGGCTCGTGTAGGCTGAGGTTGTGTCTCAATATCGTTGGCAGATGCGTTTGGTGCGGGACTGGACTGGACTGGCTGGCCCTCGTGTAATTTGGCGTGATTCTTGCGGGTTTTTCGACGCGTCCATCGCGAAGGAGATCGTCTTTTCCTCCACAAGCGACTCAGCGCTCCAACACGCAATGAGGGAGAGTCCGTTACCGGGTGCGCGTCGGGAGTTGTCTGTACTGGCGGATTGGGTGTTTGATCAAGCGGCGAGCGGTGTGGGGGATTGATTATTGCGGAAAGAGCCTGGGACTGTTGCGGTTTGGAGGTATTGAGGATGGCCAATAACAGGTCGGGATAATTGTGATCAACACTTACATTAGTAGGAACCACCTAAGCACAATATATCAATGTGATTAAAACAATGCAATAAAATCAACATAATCTTACTGATATTGGCGGCGATGAAGTCGAAGTGATTGGTGCCACACGTCTGCGACGTCTTTTCCGTTTCTGTGCGCGGTGGTTGCCATCTGCGGGGAGCTTGAATCGGTGTAAGTAAAGGAATACTCGTGAAGGAATATGACATGCATCCAACACTGAATCAAACGAGTCGTTCGTGGAGTATTCCCAGTTGTCGTCTTCGCCAGGGCCGGTAGTCAGCTGGCGAGATTGGGGCGGAGTAGGTGGCGATCCGGCAGGCAGCTGTGTATTGTTGGTACGGGTCAGTAATCGCTGGATGGTTTGAGGTCGTACGCACGTTGAGGATGGACGAGGACACTGAATTTGATCGCAATCGGGACGTGCTCTATAGAGGTGATATTGGAAAATATGTACTCCATATGGGCGGAGGGACACTTACTGCGCGCGGGGGGCCGCTTGTATCGAGCACGGGAGCCTGGGCCGTTTGTAAGGCAAGGGAGTGCAGAGCGAACAGAGAAGTGCTCACCGGCGCGACGTGGCCTGTGTCCTCAAGCGGAGGCACAGTCCACAGATGGACGTTTCCCTTGTGATCTCCAGCGACAACATACGCACCATCGCCAGAAGACCATGCCACCGACACTAGAAACAAGGATTTGTGCTGTGCCTGCAGCGGTTCGCCAATCTGCCGCCTTGTGTTCAGGTCCCACACACGGACTGTCCGATCAGCCGCCGCGCTCGCCAACCGCCGTCCATCAGGGCTCAGAGAAATCTCCAAGATGTAGCTCGTGTGTCCCCGCATGGGCTCGCCGACTTCTTGCCCAGTTGCGCCGTCCCATACCCGAATGGACCTGTCGTCCGACGCAGTGATGATTTGTTGGCCGTCGTGGGTAAACAGCAATGCGTTCACCAGTCCACCCTCGTGTGCAACGAATGGCAAGACCATCTCGCCCGTCACCACGTCAAACAATCGCACTGTCCCGTCCAATGACCCCACTGCCAGCCGTGTCCCGTTGGGTGAAAACCCGAGGCACGATTCCTCAAGATCGTCATCGTGTATCAGCCACCGAATGTGCTTTCCAGATTCTGCATCCAGGAACACTATCTCTGAGCCAGGCTCTCCGGTGCGTCGACTCGAAGTCGCCGCAACCAGCCGCCCGTCTGGTGAAATCGCCACCAGCGAAGCATTCGCGTCGTCTATCTTCCACACCACCGCCCTGGTTTCTATGTCCCACATAGTCGTCGCCCCATTCCCGCCACTCACCAACCTCTTCTCATTGGAGGATATTGATATGCTCCTCACCCACAGACCGTGTGTCATGGTCTCGTGCTTACCGACGTCCTCCACGTCCCAGATCCGAATCGTCCCATCATTCGACCCGCTAACCACCCGCTGCCCATCCTTCAAGCTTGCGACCAACCTGGTCTCATTGGTGTGTCCCTTGAAAACTTTCACCGGAAAACGTGATGCCTGGTCCCGGGCCTCTTCAAGCTTGGGAGATACCGAACTCGACATGACGCGAGTGCGGCTGCGATGGAGGTTTTGGAAGCGTCGTTGAGGCAGAAAAATGGAAATTTTGGTTACAGGTGCGTTAAACCATGCGTTCCCCCATAAGCAGTGTGTAACACGCTCGAACACACTGGCATGTTAGTTGCTGTTAGTTGATTACACTTGTGGGCGCTTCCGCCGGCACTTACAGCCGTTTCTGCAAACAGCTGTAAAAGCCTGACGCTTGATCGAGCGATTACCAAACCTTTCCCAAATTCTGCGAGGGATACGCTACCCAACTTTACAAGGCACCATGATTTAGCTTGCCACGTCACCTTTCAGTGTTTGCTACTCGTCATCATCGTCGGTCTTCAAGCTGCGGTGAGTACGTAGAAAATGCAGTAGGAAAATACCGTGGAGCAGTAGGAGCTAATATCGAGAAATAGTTAAAGGTACGCCCTGTCTTCCGCGAATTTGTAGATTGCTATTCGAAACCCATCCTCAAGAACATCCAATGCAGAGGCCCAGCGCCCTGCGGATAACATCGTTTCCTGCGCCCAGAAATAGTCCGATAGATAAGCATACTTGTCAACGATGGGATCTCGGTGTACCCATGGCACACTACTATACTTATGTATGGGAGACTTGGAGCATCAACTCACAAAGAAACGGATCATCGGCACACATAATGTCTGGGTTTGACGACTTCAGGTTAGTATCTACTAGATGTTAGTAGGTTGGACAACCCAGTAAAGAGAAGTAAGGTCATGGTATAAGGAATCACCAGGACACATGATTGGTACACCTGAAGCTAGCTGAACTACGACCCCGTGTCCGATTCGAGATCCGAGTCTGGTTTCAGCGACCCCTTGCATGGGCAACACATACAGAAGCAGATGTAATCCCGACACGGAACCTCGTCGTCCTCATCCGACGTCGCCGCGTGTGTTCGCTACAAGGACAAGTGGAGTAAATTGCAGAATGCGCGATCAACTGGGGAACGACTCGCAAAGACCAAAAGACTCACATTGAACCCATATGCGGAGGATACTTTGACCGCCCGAGACGTTGGTGTGCGGGGAGGTTTAGGCGGCAGCTGCATATCGGGGACGTTGGCAGGCAGTGTCGATATGGGATGCGAGGGGGCGGACTGCATTTCGTGCGCATCATCGTGGCTTGTGCGAGATTCGCTGTTCGTCCCCCCCGTTACATTTGACGCGCGGCCCCATAGGCGAGGTATTGACCCAAATCGAGATGCTGTTGGGGGATTCTCATGTGGCTCGTCCAGATGATTGCGATCCTTTCTGCCATTCCGTCGGGAGAGAATTCGTTTTGGGCCCCATAGGCGACTTAACGCCCCAACGTGTGATGCGGAGGCGTCCGCTTCTACGTGCGCGCGTGGAGTTGTCTGTACTGGCGGTCTTGGGGTTTGATCCAGCGGCGGCGAGTGATGTGGAGCGCTGATTATGACGTGCGGCGCCTGGTGCTGTTGTGGTTTGAGCATGGATGGCGGAGCGATATGATTGTAGCCGAGACTTGCATTGGGAACAGTCTAAAAACAGAAGATGTTAACGCAACAGAAAAAATGTCATACAATACGAAAAGTTACCGAGATCGGCGGCGACGAAGTCGATGCGGCTGGCGCCACTCGTCTACGCCGTCTTTTCCGTCTCTGCGCGGGGTGCTTGCCATCCGCAGGGAGCTTGAACGGGCGTGAGCGGAATGCTGTACAAGTGAGAACGAATGACGACATACATCCAAAACCGAATCAAATGATTCGTTCGTCGAGTTTTCCCAGTTGTCTTCTTCACCGGGGCTATTGTTCAGTTCCGGAGATTGGGGCTGCGCGACTGACGGTCCGGCGGGCAGCTATTGATGTGTATCACAGGTAAAGGTCAGTAATCGCCGGGTGATTCGACTTTGAACGTACATTCAGGATCGATGAGGATCCTGAGTTGGCGCGAGAACGAGACGTGCTCTATGGAGGAAAGAGCGGATGTCATCGGGAAATGATATGTGCTATGTGCAATAGTACCTACTGGCAGCGGAGGACTGCTTGTGTTGAGAATGGGAGCCTGGGCATTTTATGGGACAGGGAGTAGAGAGAGAAGAAGGAATTGCTTACTGATATACTGTCCTGAAGTGGGGGGACAGTCCACAGATAGATGGTTCCCTCGACGTCTCCAGCAACGATGGAGAGACCATCAGGAGACCATGCCACTGAGTGAAGACCATTTTGAGCTTGAAGTGGATCGCCGATCTGCCGCCTGGTACTCAGATCCCAAATGCCGACTGTGCAATCTCGTGACGCACTCGCTATGCGTTGACCGCCGCTACTCAGAGCAATGTGGTAGATGTAAATCTTGTGCCCCAGCATCGGTTCGCCGACTTCGCGTCCATTTTCGCTGTTCCACACTCGAATCGATGCGTCAGTTGATGCAGTGATGAGTTGTTGCACGTCGAGTGTGAAAATCAACGATGTCACTTTGCTCGTATGTGCCTGGAATGGCCCGACGACTGTTTTGCCTGTCGACATATCAAATATCCACACTTTCCCATCCGATGACCCCGCTCCAAGTCGTGTACCATCGAGTGAAAACGCCAGGCACGAGTTTACAGGCTCGCCAACTTGCAGTGGCTCCCCAACCCGTTTTCCGCTTTTCACATCCAGCAGCGCAATCTCCTTGTCATCACTCGCCGCAATCAACTGCCCGTCCGGCGAAAAGGCCACACATAAACCATTCACTTCTTTTTGTGTCCACACCACTGCCCGGCTTTCTAGATCCCACAAAGTCGTTCCATTTCCTCCACTCACCAACTTCTTTGCATCCCAGGATATTTCTATGCTGGTCACCCCAGAAACATCCACCATGCTCTCACTCTCCTGCATGCCGTTCTCCGCGTTCCAGATGCGAACCATTCCGTCCCACGACCCGCTAATCAAGCGTTTCCCATCCTTCAAGTATGCAACCGAGTGCAACGTATCGGTATGACCCTTGAAAACTTTCGTCGGAAGGTGCGATGCTGGGCCTTTAAGTCCGGGTGATGCAGGTGCCGACATGATGCGAGTGTCGTGGTGGAAGTTTTTGGGACAACGTGGAGACAAAGGGATAGAGAATTCAGTCCTGGTGCATAAAGCATGTGCGTTTACACACTTGAACACATGTTAGTTGATTGCACGAGTGTTACGGGCGTTCTGCCGGCGCTTGACGATATTAAATAACCGAGCACTTAATTATGACTCATCGGTTCTTTTCTCCCCGCGCGTCATGGCCCACAGCGCTTACGACTCTTCCTGCAACCATTCTACTAACCACTACGTACTCCAAGTCCGAGTCCTTGGAAGCCTTCGAAGAACTTATATTGTCAGTTGAGCAAAACTTGCGCGAGAAATCTCGCCGCTACCGTATCCTCCCCAAATTGGGTAACCGACGATCTCCTTGAGCGCTTGAGCTTTGAATTGGGTTCAATGTTATCTGGCTTGCTACATCACCTTCTGACCTTCGCTATTCATCGCCTTGCTCGGTCTTCAAGCTGCGGTGAGTCACTCAGAGACAGTAACGGTTTAATAGGGTAGCTGGTAAAGAACCGCCAGTCAACCGGTCATGAGAGACATACAAATCAAGTGCAAGGATATTAGCCCCAATAACGCGATCGAACTGAAGATCGCCAGTGATGATAAAATCGTGTGGAAGTGAAGCGTTGTGATAACTCCCAGCGCCGGTGAACGTGATCGACGTCGCCCTTTCTTGATAGCTAAGTATATCGTCCCGAAACGACCAACCAAATGTATGATATATACTAGACAATGACCAGACGCCACTAGTAAATATCGTTCAGATCAACAGGACTCGAACGCCCATCCGAACTCGAGCTGGAACCAGACGAACCCCCTGCTCCAGCAGCGGCCCGTTGACCCTGACGCTCCGAGTCTGATTCCGAGATGACCTTGTTCCAAGGGCAGCACATACAGAAACAGATATAATCGAGCCAATCGATCTTATCTGTCCATTTGTTCGAGGATGCTGCCAACCGCTACAAGAGACGATGTTATCACCAACGTTGGTTTACAAACGACAACACTTGATACATACCTGATCCAGGCGCCCTGCGGCTACGTTGACAACCTCCGATTGGGATTGACGCTGCGCCCGCGTGCGTGATGATGAATCCCGAGACCGACGATGTGCGCTCGGAGGGGATTGCATTCCGATGCTTTCGGGGGCGGGGCGTGCAGGTCGGCGCTTGGATGACCTGAGGAAACGCGGAACGATGCGCAATTTTGGTGCCGTCTATTGAAGGTAATTAATTTGTGGGTTCGGATGTGGGGGATGGGATATTATGCGACTGAAGACTCACCTTTCCAGTATGGTCAACGGGCGGTTCGCTGTGGTGTGATGTGGCTCGGGTATGGCGGGGCTGCGTCTCAATGTCGTTGGCAGGTGTGCTTTGTTCCAGACTGGGCTCGACGGGCTGGCTCTCACGTGGCTCGTCGCGATTCTTACCCGGCTTCCAGCTAGTCCATCGGGGGAGATTTCGTCGTTGGCTCCATAGGCCACCCAATGTTCCTATACGCGGTGCGGGAGCGTCCGCAACCGCGTGTGCGTTGGAAGTAGCCTGCGCCGGCGGACTGGGGTTTTTATTGGCAAGCGGTGCCGAGTGCCGTGGAGCACTGATTGTGACGGGCGGCGCCTTGGCGTTGTGTTGAGCATTGATAGAAGCGGCATGGGATGATTGTGAATGACGCTTACATTAGTACGAACCAGCTAGCAATCAAAGGTATCAATGCGATTGAAACGACGAGATGAAATAAGAGTACTCGCCGATATTGGTGGCGATGACACTGGCGCCGCACGTCTGCGCCGTCTTTTCCGTCTCTGCGCAGGTTGTTTGCCGTCCGCAGGGAGCTTGAGCGGGTGTAAATGATCAAAATAATGGCAGAAAGGGTATGGCGTACATCCAAAACTGAATCAAACGATTCGTTCGAGGATAATTCCCAGCCGTTGTCTTCACCAAGGCGATTGTTCAGTTCCGGAGATCGAGGCAGGGTGGGTGATGCTACGGCAGGCAACTATGTGCATTGGGGTTAGATCTACTAATTACCAAACTATTCAAGTTAGGACGTACATTCAGGATGGATGAGGAAACCGAATTCGCGCGAGGTCGGGACGTGCTCTACGGAGGAAAGGTGGATGTCATAAGCAATACGTGCCAAGGATATGTACAGCAACA
>MU268261.1:0-10888 GCA_021014935.1 Hygrophoropsis aurantiaca
CTACATTGGGACATGCTTTCAAGAGTCCAACAACGTCCGTATATTTGATGGCACCATCAGAAAGAGTAAGTTGTTTGATTTGCGCGCCTACTCGCAGTAGAGGGGCTGGGAATTGGTCATCGGAGAGCCAGGAAACATTACGGAGCTGAGGCGAGCCGAAAAGAGGATAGAGACGCGCACTGTCCTGTTCGGAATTAGGACCGCCCAATGTCTTGATATCTTCTAGCATGGGGAAAGGAGGCAAGGGCGCGTCTTCACTCCAAAGACCCTCTCTGAATCTAACGTCTAGGCGAAAAGAGCGGATCTGATGAGCATGACGAAACAGTTCTTTCATGCAAATGCTAATCCATTGCAGGTCACCTGTATCACACAAGACTATGCATGCAGTGAGTGAACAATCCTTCGAATAGTGCAGAATTTGCCGCAGCATTTCAGGATTTGAGGACCGTTTGTGGATGCAGATGTTGGTCCAGAGTAAAGGGGCGGCGTGGACGAATGACCTCCAGGATCTGCTTACATGAGAGAGGATCAGGGGAGCGCTATGCGAGGGTAAATGATCATTTTTGTGGCCGCCCCATTCGATTGGAGGGCATGCTAGGCGAAGTATGTATTCCGCAATTTCATTGGGGAGGATTGATGTGAATTGGTCTTCGCTTGGTAAGGCGTCCATGGTGCGATGAACAATAAAGTTGGACTTTTTGGGTCGCTGGATTTAAGATTTAACCATTGAGTATGCGATATCAATCGGAGGATGGGGCATTGAAGTTCAGCCTTACCGGATCAGTTATCGACTTGATTCAGTGGTTTGAGGGAAACTATGTGAGTATGACGCCAAACGACCTCGTGCAATCGACTGAAGGTGCTGAGAGATGGACAAATTACTGTATCCCTGAACACTAGTTCGGTTTGGATGAGTGAGATGGTGCAGCTTCGTATATGAAGTGGTCGTTGAGGCTTCCGAATATAACAAAGCCAAACAAATACTTCTCCATCCGTCGATATCACCCAAGCGGCTGCTTCAAACGAATCATAGAGAAACTTCACCTCCACCATCGTGAGCAAATGGCAGAGATAGGCACAGATATACTATGCGTCGTTTGTTGTCGCACGAACTGAAGCAAATCCGAGTCTAACGGATAAAAAGGGCGGATGGATGCAGATATGTGATTATGAAGCAACAAGCAAAGCATTGTGTGTTGTCGTGTGCAGCAAGTCGGGTTTGAAGAACTGTTACGAAGAGCCAGAGCTCATCTTTCCTCGATTTTGTTTCAGGTTTCCCCCACAGCTTTTTGCTCTGATAGAATATTACCCCCTAATACGAGTCCATGTGTTCGAAGAACTATGAGGCGCCGTTCCCCGTCCCTAGTTATAGGGTCCTTGCATATCAAGTCACCCTCCAAGTCATATCCGTCGTAATGTATAGTACAAGACCTGAGGACTGCGACGGTGGGTGGATCATCGGGGATGGTCTGATCGAGGTGGCACCTCAGTTCCAACATATGCAATAGCTTCTCCGCATCATACACGAGCGGTCGCGGGTCGTCATCGCCTTCAGCAAGCTCTACGTTCAGTGTGAAGTGTTGTAGTTTTGGAAGCATCGAGCTTGAAGCCCCAGTACTACTAAGCACCTCGAACAGCTTATGCAAGGTCCCAACATTGGGAACAGACAGGTAGTTGACTTTGAGGGTGACCAAACAGGGAGTGAGCGGGACGATTTGGCAGATAAAATCGTCGGGCTGCGGATCGCCAGACTGCGGATCATCGGGCTGTGCGGCACCCCATAGATCCAAATCGAGGCACTCGATCCAGGGGGATTGAGAGAGAAGCTGACAAAACCGCACCATGTCATAGTTCCTGAAGCAGAGCCGAAGCGTCAAGTGCCGCAAATTTGGCGCGATGCACAAATGAATCGCTCCTTCATCGTAACGAAAAGTATGCAGATCTCGAAGATAGACCGGAGCAAGCTGACAGACAACATTGGAGAGTACATCAAGATGAGTTAGATTGGGACATGATTGTAAGAGTGCAGCCCTCTGTGCATAGCTGTACCCAACCTGAGAAAACGTGAGTTCTTGGATTTGAGCGCCTATTTGGAGCAGAGGTTCTGGGTATTGGTGGGAAAGCCAGGTGACTTTTTGGAGCTGGGGCGAGCTAAAAAAGTGGAGATAGACGGCCTACAGGGGAGAGGTGGGATAATCGCAGCTTTACTTCTCGTAGACAAGGGAAAGAAGGAACAGATACACCTTCCCCCCACAACCTTGCGGAGTGTTCAACGTGCAGTCGAAAAGAGTAGATCCGATCGGAATGACAGAAGAGCTCTCTTATGCATGTATCAATCCATTCAATACAGTCAACATCCGGTGCACCGATGACGACACACGCGGTTAGAGGGCAAGTTTGTGAATAACGCAGACTTTGTCTCAGTATTTCGGGATGTGATGACCGACCGTGGACGCAGACGTCGGTCCAGAGTGCAGGAGTAGCGTGGACGATTTCTCTCCAGATCTTGCATACATGAGAGAGGAGTAGGGGTATACTTGTCGCGGGTAGATGTCGATCATATAAGTAGCCGTCCCATTTGAGTGGGGTGCAGCATAGAAGGAATATGTATTCCACAATTTCGTATGGAAGGATTGATGTGAACTGGTTTACGTGAGGAAAGGGATCCATGATGCGATGAGCCTCAGAGCTTGTTTCTGCAGTTGACTGTGGTTCAAGACAAAATTAACTGTTAACTGTTGAGTAGATGGCCTCCAATGGGATTATCGGATCACATTTACCAGATCAATGGTCCACGATTAGTTCGAGAAAATCAATAGCGATATGACCCTGGATCACAACGTGCAGCGAAGTTGCGGTAAGGAAAGATGGTGAAAGATGGAGTAATACCTCCCCGGAACACTCACAAGTGACACGCTGCTACTGTCGTAGCAGCGAGTGTGATCAACAAAGTGACCACTGAGTTTCGGAAGCATTAGAAGGTTACAGCTTCTGAATCTAACAAGGACAAACAAACGGCACACTGGCGGTATAGGGCGGTATACTTACGGTATGGGAAGTCGATTATTGATAAGTTACATGGAATTTCAAAAGTCAACAAAGGGTCTATATCAAAAAATCATGCTACTGCAGTTGAACCTCCCATCTCCTCTTTAAACCTGTTTGCGTTTCGCGTTTCTTTTCTTTCCTTTCATGTTTTCCTCCAAGTCGTCGGGCGCGAAGGACAAGTCACGTGCAATTTACTGATGGCTCCGTAATGGCAATGATAGCGCGATACAGAGTAAATTACTTTCAAACACTGGCAAGTGAGTTGGTGAGTAGATTCCAGTCTGCTACATACTACGGCTTCTGAATCTAACAGGGACAAACAAACGCTTCTCCGAGTCCGAGATCATTGGACGCATCTGTGCGCTCCTTCAATTGAGGCCATTGGATATTGGTGCACACTTATCCCTAGGCTAATATACCGGTCTGATGAGTATATAGGCACGTCCCGGGAGTATTATCTACTCTGCGGATATTTTGCGTCATATCTGAATCGCATTGAACCACCGACTTCTCTAGTATCGATCGACACGCATGTCCGCTTCCAGTTAGGCAAAAGCAATGCCCGACTTCGTTGCTCAGTCTCATCCTCGTCACCACTTCGAGTCTGTACCTCCTCGAAAATGGGTAGATGGCTTCATGTATGAACTAACCTCGAAAATAAGGTCGTGGGATGTGGACTCTTCCGAATAGCGGAGTCAACCCCGACGATCCCGATTCGCTGACCTAACCCACGGGCCACTGCTGTCGACTCCCTGCCGCTTATGCACCTTTTGGCCAAATGGCGCCAGTCTGTATTGAATCCCAAGTCTCAATATTTTTCACATCAAAGTTGATCCCGAACACTCCCGTGCACGCTTTTTTTCGAACCTGCTGCCCCTTGACCTTCGTAGCGTCATGGATCTCTGTCGCTGAATCGAACGTCCTGATACTTCGTCCGGGACGGGCTCTATGTTTACACACGGGGTTGGATTGGACTCGGAGAGCAAAACAATGAGAAAATGCATATGGCGATAAAGTATATGTGTACATGAGAGGTGCGAGATAGGAAAAACAGACCAGCATGTCAATAAAATCACAGATACGAGAAAAACATTAAAACATATTTGAGCAAGGTCCACTAGTTGTCCGGATTCACAGTAGAAGTGAAAATACTACCCTTCAATACAAGGCCATGTTCTTGAACCATATCAAGATGCCGTTTGGAACCGTCCCATCTATCAATGGACGGGTCGATATCATCGTTCATGGTACAAGATCCAAGGGCTGCGACAGGTGCCTCCCCACCGAGGGATGGTTGCTCGCCGCTATTACACCTCGATTCCAGCATATGCAATAGTATCTCCGCATCATATACAAAGGCCACCTCAGTTTGCAGCCGAAAAGATGTAACATTCATAGCGAAATGCTGCAGATTCGGAAGAATAGACCCCCACTCTCCAGTCCGCCCGAGCATCTTGAGCGTTATATTGATATTCTCCAGCGGCAAGGCTACTCGTACGGTGAATTCGAGGGTGACCAAAGAGGGAGTAAGTGGCACGATTTGCGAGAATATTTCCTGTAAAGACATTTCTTCCGACAATAGGTCCAGACTGAGGTACTCCAGCCGTGGAGAGAAGCACAGAAACTCGGGAAGGTTTGCCGTATTGGTGTACTCCCCGGTGTGGAATGTGAATGAGTGCAGATTAGGGGCGATGCACAAGCACGTACTGAGTCCGATGCTTCGAAAGTCACGTAGATCTTGTAGACAGACAGGGGGGAGGGGCCCTGGAGGATAGGCCTCATCCGCGAGGCAGAGATCGAGGTAAGCTAGATTGGGACACTCATGTAAGATCTTCGCAAGTCGCATACAGTCGAAGAATATATAAAGAGTGACTGATAATTCTTTGATTTGATGACCCATTTGAAGTAGAGGTTCTGGGAATCGGCGGCCGAGCCAAGTAACTTTTCGCAGTCGAGGCGAGTCAAATAAGGGATATAGATACTCGGGATAGCGTCCAGATTGAGACGTCTCGATTTTTAGTTCTTCCAAACGAGGCAAAGGAGGAATGGGGATGTTTAGAGACCAGAATTTAACAAGTAATCGAAGAGAGCGGATGCGATCTGAATGATACGATAGCTCTTTCATGCATATATCGAGGAATTTACTATCTTCAACATTCATTTTGTCGACGGCTATGCATGGCATGAGGGAACGACCCTTCGAGCGGTGCAGTATTGGCCCCAAGATAGCGGGATGCATCTTGGATGGGTTATGGATGCAAACGTTGGTCCATAGTGCAGGAGTAGTGCGTACAATTTCTCTCCAAGTTTTGCTTACATGCGAGAGGAGGATAGGAACATTTTGCAAAGGAGGATGCGGAATAGGACTATCATGACAATTACCCCAGTTGAATGGGGTACGGCACAGAAGAAATATCTCTTCCACGATTTCGTAGGGAAGGATTGATGTAAATTGTTTTCTGCGAGAAGAGATATCCATGATGTGATGAGCATTGGAGTCGAAGTGCTGATTGTTGCAACTCGCTAATAATCGACAGCTTGAGTATATGGTTAAGGGGCATAAGTATTGAGGTTCATACATACATAGCAAATGTGTTCGCAATGATTACTTTCAGTCCTATAAAGCTGGCTTTTGAATCGCAGGGAGTACAGTGGACTTGATAGAGGTTGAGATGCAACGTAAGATAGTGAAAAAATAGAGTGAACTGATTCCCAGACAGTCTCAGACTCGCACCTGCTGGCGGAAAGGGTGCAGCTTCCGAATCTAACAAGGACAAACAAACGTTTTCTCCTTCAGCCACTGGCACATCTACGTTTCAAGCCCGTGGAAATTGACATCCCGTTCCGCTGATATCACGTTCTGCGCGCCTGTTCTGTGTATATTCGATTCCTGTGAATGTTAACTATAGAGTGCTGACCTCATATCCTTTTGATCCCGTTCGTTCATTCGTTCACGCAAGGTATTCGTGCTTCATAGTACAGCATGATATCAACCTCACTAACTTGCACACGCTTCCGAATACGTGCCACCGCGACCATCCGCATTCATTACATATCCCAATTGATCAGACATCCAACGTTCACGGTTTCGCACATCTCCGATCGTCTATCTTGCTACAAAGCCGATCATCCGTCCCTGCAGCCCTGATTCATCGCACGTTGGTATCTTATTGATACATAACGGTTATCCAACAACGAATCGTCGATATTCGCCATTAAGAGAGTCATGTTACGTTATCCCGCCTATGGCTTGTCAATAACGTGTTCGTATATTTCGTGTATTTCAACTCTTGATATATCACATGTGATATCAATACGCCAACCTCAATCCACCTCACCACACCGCGACTTGACATCGTTGCCGATACTTCTAACACCACAACGAACCACCTCATGCGTCTCCATTCATCCGTTTCTGGCTTTTGAAGGTGACATGATATGTATATGCCACCCTGGTTGTGATTGTCCCACTTTTGAACCTTTTGATGCCGTCGATATACCTATTCGATATGCATACGTATGATGCTGATATACGCTGGATCTGATAGGTATGCATAGTTTTGACCAAGTGTTGACATGGACGCTCTCGGCGCTGCAGGTGCAACTCCGGTGGGGTGAAAGCCGGGAGGAGGTAAGTTGGGGAGGGATTGCGACTCAGGAGATGCACTAGTGGGCGCCGCCAGTATGAACTCCTCTCGCACAAATACTTTCACTGGACACTGATCTGAACGTCGTAGATCCTATCAACACAGTTGCTGCTGCCAGGAGGATCCACAGTCGGTGTATTTCAACGGCAGAAGCCTAAGGCCTGATAGATCATCGGCCCGCCCTTGCTATCATATACTGTCCAAGAGCCTAATGAAATGCATTGCTGGGCTGTGTGGTCCCCACGACGGCACACGGTGAAGGGTAGCGAGCGCAGTTCATTTCCGCGAGGCTTCCGGGGGCACACGCTGAGGAAGCTGAGCGTTATGGTTTTGATAAAATAGATTGTCATTTGATATATATTGTGTTGGGGACTTATTGCTTCGATTATCAATGGTCTTAGATCATTGACGTCGCTTGAATTTAAGTGAATCAGAGCTACTTGGAAGAGATGAATCATGATGGAGGCATTGAAGGGGGGAGGGGCATGTTTCTCAGAGTAAACCAACAACGAATGGCATCCGGCTTGCGCTAATATAATTTAGTGGATTGAGTAATTACTACAACCATATTATAAGTATCAACAAAACATTTGTCCAACGTCACGGTGGCATAGTGAATGTTGTTATGTTGGATATCAATTCCTGCATCAGCGTGATTGCCAGGCTCTCTGGTACAGTCTGTTGGAGGCCTCGAAGTACTTGCCCAGGCAAATAGTTGTATGCCCATTTGGCCATGACTGAGCTATGAGTATTGTGATACCTAGTCGTGAACGCAATGAGGTGAAGTAACAACTCGTCCAACATCTCCCACCCGGACTCGACTTGGAGTGTCAAGTCTTCTACATTCCTTGCTCGATTTTCGTCAACAGCGAAATATACAGTCCACCATGCATGAGAGAGAATTTCAAAACACAAGTTTTGATCAATAGAATTCCGGAAATTGCATTGCGTATTACGGACTTCAAGGATGTCCATTATTGCAATAAGATAAAGTGGATGTAGTGACCGTCGTGACCGTCGCGAATACACCAGTGTGAGCTTGCAGCATTGTTCAAAATGCTCGGTCTGGAAGAGATTGGTGGCCCAGATATGGTTGTGGTAGAGGGTGAATGCATATAAGATCCATAAGTAACGCATCATAATTTCGTCGAAGGGATAGGCGGTATCATCATTGTTTAAGACAATGGCATACAAACCGGGAAGTAAAGGTTGTATGACAGGTAGCGAGGCCAAAGTGCGCCTCATCCTGAAAGTTACTTGCAGAGCGGAGTGGCGAACACACATTGTGCTATGTTGCATGGCATGTGCAAGTGCATCGACGAACCATGATAAATCTGCCCATTCTTCGATACCACGGGACTGGGAGAGCATGAAGAACATGTCGGCAATAGCCACATCATCACAAACACCATAATGGTAGTTGAGGAAATCCTCTATCCATCTGGACTGGTTGATGTCGAAAGAAAATCCATCATGATGGCCGCGGTAAGATGGATTCCACCTGTCTTGTGTGGAGTGATCGCCAGGAATGGTAGCAGAGAGCACGGCGCCTAGATGGAGAGCCTCTCGGGTGTGTTTCCAATATCGTATCCCCCGGTCTGATTGAACAACAGCTCGTACTGCTTTGAGCGCATATGATTTAGTTATCCCTACGGTCCAGTCAACGATATCACATGAGCACTCTCCTGACCCGCACGTTCCAAAATGAGGGTAGATCCCCCCTCGCTCTAGGAAGGCGCCAATGGGCGAGAGGAGGGCGGCTGCCCAATGTCTCTGGAGTGGGCAGTCGCCAACAGAAGCAATTTGTTGCAAGAGCACCCTCAGCAGCTTTTCTACTGCAAAGCTTTGGGGGTTTTTATATTGGTTGGTTAGTAGCATGAAACAGAAAGAATTCATAATACACACCTCTTATCAAGCTTGACCCAATTCTTCTTATCAGTAGGTGCGCCCAGAAGCATAGCCGCAGACAGAAAGCAGTCGGCAAGTACTTGTCGTGAGGAGGACGAAGAATTAAGCCATTTGGCAACCTCGCAAACTACTAGATTTCCAAACCCGAAGCCAGAACCTTTACACGTGAGAATGAAGGGAAAGAGATATAACAACCACCGGCGGTCAAGCGATGTTAAAGAATCTTCTTCCATGTTTGATATATCCCTTGACGTCAGCCCATCTGCCATTGCACTCAAACAAGAGAAATTGACGTCTTCACGTGAGCCAAGACAATTGTAATAATTGACCAAGGAGTCCCAGTGTCCTTCGCCTGTGATTGCAAAGTGTTGCCATCGGATATAGGATAGATGAAGCAAGGCTTTGCCAAAAAAATATGCCCGCTTTTCACCAAAGGGCGTGAGCGCTAGGTTGTAGCGTTTACCGGGGGCAGATTCGAAGCATCCAGTGAAGGCATTCTTCAGTTGTACATATGTTTTAGATACATCAACTGCGGCGGGCCATTCGATATCTGGAACCAATTGGGCTGCAATCAATAGTACTTCCTGGTCCGTAGATGACTCAAGCAGCCATCGAACTGCGAGTGCTTCATGTTCATGAAGGGGACGAGGCGAAAGGTTCAGACATATTGTTGAGGGTTCCGATGGAATTGATGTCAGCTGTATTTCAGAATCGTCGAGACTCGATGCGTTTCTCCGAGGGATTCGTCGAATGACCTGGTTTAGCGATTTCAGGATGGCAGGTATGCGATGGTTGACATAATGTTTGATCACAGAAAAGCGCTGCAACATACCATCATGGCGAAGCATGATGACCGCTGGGATTATCCCGTGGAGATGAAGGCTCCATTGGATCAAAAGCTGTAGGATGAATCGAACAGTGCCTGTAACGGGTGTCTGGAATGGGCAATCGGTCGATACAAGCGACGCAACCGTGATTGACACATAGAAAAATACGCCGACCACAGTAGCTACGACCACGATCGCTCCAACGGTCATTTGCTGAGTCCAAACGTACGCCGAGAGGGCGGTTCCGAACAAAAGCAAAGAAATTTGCAGCAAAATAGGCAGCACTTCCAGCATAGCCTGGAAGTGCCAATCGTTAAGTGCATCTAGCTTTCTTTGCCTACTCAACGCGCGTTCCTCGCTCGTCCCAGATATCGGTTGGCGGTAGTTAGCCAGCCACTTTTTGCCTAAAACAGCCCCCAAAGCTGCTAGGAGGCTTGCAGCGAGACTGGCATATATGAGTGATTGCGTCCAGATTATCGTCGAATCAGGGCCATTCCATACAGGAAGTTCGAGATTCTGGCCTGCAAAGGCGCTCGCATTGTGTGCGTGGACAATCTGCATGAGCAAAGTGTGTGTAATAGCTGTCGGATCCTGGCTGAGACTCGATTGCATCGAGGTGATGAACGTCGTACTGACAGCGGAAAAAAGACCAGCCTGGAACACATTGTAAGCATTGGTATCGCAGCTTAAACAGGCAAAAGACCCACGAAAATAAGGACAATGTCCATGTCATCCCTGTATCTTTCAAGAAAGGGCCCGTCGTACTCTTTCGCTTCACGTCTATACGTTGCCCAAAAACGAGATCGGGTGTCTTTGCCCACTTCTTGGGCAATGGTTGAAGCCTTGAGAGTTTCCAGCATATCCTTCAAGATCTGCTGCGATCTGTTGCAAATGGTCAGACATGAATTTGGTCCACATGATTTGTCTCGTACTCAGCGTCCAAAGAAATGGGGGTGGGTGATATAGACTTTGTGCCGACACCTATAAGGTTCTCTTCGCAGTTATTAGTGACCTGCGTAAGTTGGTAGAGGTTGGTAAGTAGGCCCAAGTTCGATTTGTGCTCTCTCATACCTCAGCGTGTATAGCGGTGGGTGTGGGTACATTCGCTGGGCATACTTCACAGTCATTGTTGGTCTGCATATGCAAGATGCCCTCGCTGGATTTTTGCTGTGTTTGATGAGCGGGAAACTGTGAACGTTACTGGCCCATTGCTACACCGTGACCGGATGATGGGCGTCTCCGACCACGTTTCATTTAACGAGATAAGCGCCCGCTCTAAACAGGCAAGATCTGTTTTTGCTTCACGAAGCTGAAAACAATTTACACATCCAAATCGAAATCAGTTTTCACCGGAGGCGATAAGCCTGTTGCAGATTTCAATGAGTTGTATGATAAGTATTGCGCGATCATGGCGGGGGAGTAATGATAGTCTCCCGTCCGTTCCCGTGCTTCATTCCC
>MU268262.1:0-10872 GCA_021014935.1 Hygrophoropsis aurantiaca
GGGTAAAGATAGATACTATTTTCCCACAATATTTTGACCCAGAACATTGAGCAAAAAAAGAAATATGGTCTGTTTATTGTCCTTTTTGGGAAAATTGATCAGAAAATTTACCAAGTTCTTGGTCAGATCACAAAGCAATTTTTGTACAATGACTGGTGTCCGAAAATTGAAATAAAAACCCTCTATGTTCCTTTTTTGGTTTTACTCAATGTCTATATGGGCATAAACAGTATTTGTTCTACATTCGGACATTGAAAAAAAGTTGAATAATGTTTTTGGATTGAAACATGAATGAATAAACAAAAGGTTTTCGGACTCCAGACATGGAATTTTGATTATTGCCTCGATAATGATTCATTGGATTCGTGAATCAAGTGATTTGCTTGAATCATCCAATCACGAGATTCATAATTCAACAACCCGAATCAGGCAAATCAATAATCATGCAAAGTCTCGAAAATGTGGCATATGGCACGTGGCTGGCACATGGCTATAGCTACCGGTTGGTAGGTCCGTAGCTAATGCTGGAGTTGCCGGAGTTAACCGGTAGCTACCGCTGGAGTTACCGGAGTTAACTGGTAGCTAACTGCTGGAGTTACTGCCAGTGGTAGCTACTGCTGGAGACGTTACTGGTAGCTACTGGTAGCTACTGCTGGAGTTACCGGTAGCTACTGGTAGCTGCTGGTGGTTGAGATCGAATCAAGCGCGGGGAGTACTAGTGATGTGCCAGGCGCCCCGAGCTGGGGAAAGCCGAGAACCCCCAGGCCGAGCCAGGCCGGGCTTTACAGAGCTCAAGGCCCGGCTTACCTCTTTGACAGGCCGGAGCCGAGCCCTTGGCCGGGGCCTTCATATGTAGACGAAAGGTGATTTTTATGCTGCGAAAACCAAATACATACGTATGTAGTTCTACGGTACAATGTATCTATCAACAAAATCGAAAGTAATTCCATCCAAAACGTTACTACCAAAACGGGAAATTGGCACGATGTTATCAACCATGTCTCTACCACGCTACTAGTACCACCATCACTGAACGGCCGCGGTGAGTCCCAGGCTGCTCTGGCGAGATGGCCAGCTCACAGTTCCATGGATCGTTTCGCAGCAGATATGCTACTTTAATCAGCCGTGAATAGGTAAGTCTCAATTTACACTATTTGGCACCAACAGAAGTTCTTACTTCAGTATATTTCAGGCCGTACAACTCTCACCGCAAGCGAAATTCAGACAACCCGCACCTAACGATAGAACAGCCATCAGCTCAAAGGTACGTCCACCATACTACTTACGTGTACTTAATATATGCGTCCTTGACGAGGGCTTGGTCGTAGCGTTTGGAGTAGGGGTGCTCACGCAATTCACGTTTTAGTGGGTTTGGAGAAATTTGCATCCAGGCTGCAGGCATAAACACGCTCGCTGGTTCACTGGCATCTCTGCAACAGGGACTGGGCGATGTTGATCCGTCCCTGTAGGGATCGTAGTTTGGTGATCGAGGTTCAGAAATCAAAACCATTAATCTCTTCCCATCCAAACTCAAAACATGAAACCACACATCGCTGGCTAAACGCCCCCCTCCCCACGTCCTGCCCCGTGATCCGCACATCGCACCCGTCGAGCATGAGCGTGCCGAACGCCATCGCCTATGAGTGCACCGTGATATTTCCCCGGTAGCCCACACGTGTCCCGTCACCACGCCCCGCAAAAAAACCCACAAAAGCATCATCCACACGATACGTCAGTGTGGGATGTTGTGCGCGTAGGCATCCACACCGATCGTCCGCCCATGCATGCATTATCGTGGGTCGAAAAGAGGATGGAGACGCGACGAGTGGGCCGCGTGGCTGTGGTGTGCAGTTAAAATAACTTGTGGTAGACCAGCCTTGAGATCGTTCTTTTGATCATCTGTTCGGTGCGAGATATGGAATGGCAAACCGTTGAGATCAAGTGGTCAGCCCAAATAGATTATAGATGCCTATTAACGCCCATCTACCGCCCACGGGGATCGCGTTAAGAGACTGGCGTGGTGCCAGTGTGCGTCCTGGATCCGCACACAAGCCTTTGTCCCTGCTCGTCGTTCGAGACGCCGAGGCGCATTCGTAGGTGACTACACTGAGCTTTTTTTAAAATATATTCCACGCTTGTTGTCCTTGAAATATTTATAGTAATATATAACCATCTCTGCATTGTATTCCCTTCCGAAGAGGGGAGACGTGAAGCCGGCGAAGGCATCGGGGGAGCTAGTATAGAGTGTCATACACGCGTACACTGAGCTTGGTTCGCCTTATTATTGACTTCTGGATTGAATGCTCACACCAAAGTTATTCGTCCTCAATCTCAGTACAATTTTCAGTGTATTATTAAACGTGATGTTGGCTTATTCATAAACAATATGGTAACCCTCCTCCAGTCGAGGAGTTTCCCAAATCCGTCGCCGGGTCACTTGATCTGGCTTCGCCTGTCCGCCGTGCAACAGCGTTGCGAGACAACAAAAAGTGATCAGGGTGGCTAAGATGAACGAAAGACTGCGCCGGGAAGGTCGGGAGATGGTACCACCCAGCAATGCCAAATAAACAGACAGTTCGGCAGTGGACATTCGATAACCTTGCACGCAAATCTGCAGATACGCTGCCCACATGTGAATCATGCGGTTCCGCCGATGATCCCTGAGGTGCAATTTGTGCAAGCGCCCCTGTATGACAGTATCGACCACCGCCCAGATGTGGTTCAGCCGATGGCCTCCGAGATGCAGCTTGAGAAAACTCTGAATAAAAGTGAGATCTATCAATGAAGACAGCTCGCGAAGGTAGTAGGTACGAACCAAACAGCGAATAAAAGCGAGAAAGATGGACGTCAACTTAGAGAGCACCTGGGCGATTGTGACGCCGCTTTGCACCTGGAAAAAGTGAGTTCAGCAATGATGTTAGCCGACGCTGAGACTTTACCTCATCCCGGCGAAACTCGTCCGCCAATGTGAGCGTGAGCACAGGTGTCTGCAACGTGGCTACCGCCTCGCTTAGTGACGCACGGATGTCCGTTATCCCCTCCACGACGACGTCGAGGGTGGGTTTTACTGATGCTAGATCTACTCCATTGTGGTCTCTGGAACCCTCTAGCTCGCCCAAGCGTGTGCGAATAGACTGAATGTCAGTGCGAACGTCAGAAAATGAATCAACGAGACTAAGCTGGTAACGCTGGATAGCGTTCACCGTTCCCTGCAGCTTCGCTAGCTGTTTTTGCAGGGAATCATTCCAAAGTTGCTGGCGTACGATATAGCTCTCAGCCGCCCGGAAGAGACCCCTCAAAATGACTGCGAGGGAGGTGTTACAAATGCACTATTGACAAAATGAACGTTACGTGCCTGTCCCCCGTCCAATGCGTTTACTTGCGGACGCTTTGTGGTCATCGACGGTTGAGGAAAGTTGTTTAATGGCATCCTCGGCCCGTTCAGTTGCGATGATGTTATTTTCCTGCGTGAACTGTTAACATGAGAGATGAGAAAGCAGCTGGAGCTTACCTGGCGTCGTGCTAGTGCTTCTTGTTTCTTGTGAATATACTTCTGTTCTTGCTTCAGTTCGTTCATGTCATTGTTGATGGATTCGGCGAGGGATGTGTGAGCTTTGTCCTGTGCGGAAAGATCCCGTCCCAAATCGTGAAGAGTGTGCGATACGCGGTCGGTCTTCAACTGGAATTCCTCCTGTACAAGTTGAGGCCATCTCTAGATGCGCGAAGAAGAAACTGACTGGTTTTTCAGTGATCTCATCGCACGTCGTGCGTAGTTGTGTGATGTCTTCAAGAGCACGCGTACGGCCGGTACTGATCGATAGGTCAGTATAATTTAGCGTAATGCAGTTACGTCTGAAATGTTAGGCTTACTCAAAAACTTTATCCTCTCCATCGTCAGTCTGGATCACATCCTCTCTATTTTCTCTGTCGGCAACCTCGGTCCCATGATCTACATCTGATATCGTACCTGCCTTGCGGCACCGGAGAATCCGCACACACAAAAGGAGGAAATTTTCCGGGTCGATCACTCCGAATTGAGGCGGGGGCGCCACATTGGACGAGAATTCGTCCAGGCTCTTCGAAAGCACGTCAGCAGCAAGTTCTGGATTTTGGTCGGAGAACTGCGATGCCACACTAGCACAATACCGAACCGGGATCGCCACTTTGTCGTCGATTTGAACGCAAGCCTCATGACTAGAAATGACAAGCATTATTTGGTCTAGATAGCTCTGAATGGTAGGATTCTGAATCAGAGAGGTCATTTTTGGGGGATCGTCAATGTGCAGATGGTGGCCGTCTGAGAGGTAGAAGTAGGGAATTAAAGACGACACTATCACCGAGGGCCCTACGTTTGCATAAAGGCCATCTTCATGAGCGACGCCTTTCTTTCAAATCAGTTTCTATACAAAGGGCTTGACAAGTGGGAACACGTGGAGCCACATGCACACCACGTGATTAGATGCAAGGACCACTATCCAGTTTGGCATCCGAGAGCTGCCTACTCAGTCAGAGCGTGTAACGGAAGGAGGCGTTCTGAGCAACAGATGCAGGATGCGCCAATAGATTGACATGCTCAAATATTTTTAATCAGATAGTGCACAGCATGCGCACCCGATCAAGGCCCGGGGAGCTCGGCCAGCTAATTGGTGGAGGAGGTGGGTTAGATGTTCGGAAGCGGACGGAGAAAAGGAGGGCTGTACAACGAAGGCGTTGCTGTTGGAATCTTCTCTTGGTTTGCCTTCGAAAAGAGCGGACGAGGCGGACGAGTTATCGGTGGTCCCTGATGATAACGTGAAATTGGATGCTATGGAGTGGGTATATGATGAGGTGGACAACGCGGAAACGTAATCCCCCGAGGATTATGGTGTGGGCGTTAGGCGAGCGCCGTTAGTGGATGAGAGGGGCGAGGGAGGACGGAGAACCGCACGGGATCGTCTTTGCGGTGATCGAGGAGTCGTTGGTGGCTGGCGGCATCTGATATCGTTTCTGGTTCAGCCGTCCTGCGCATTGGCATAGGATCGGTATCTGGGTTGAAAGATCTGTTTGGATGTGTACCCCAAAGAGATTGAATGAACCTACCAAGTCTTTCCCAGATCAGTTGATTACCGCACATGATTCGTCACAGTCTCGTCGTTGCCGATCACAAGTATGCTTCCTGAGTCACCAAGCTCGTACTGATGCGCATCACGCCTGATTATGTTCCACGCCAAACCTGCGTCGGTACTGAGGAACGTATCGCGCTCTTCGTACGGCGCGAGGTATTGCCAATCGAATGACCCCCATGACGAAACCTGGGGCAGCTGAGGAGAAGATACGCCCGAGATTATGAGGGTTGGTCGCTGAGTGGAGATGGAGAGAACATTCTGCAGTGTCACTGGGATCGCATGCTGGGCGCTTTCCATCTACGTCAGTTGATGATATCTTTATGCGTCCCTCCACACTCACCGCACATAGGCACAGCCCCGTGGTCGGCTACTGCCCAAGGCACCGCACGCTCTTGCTCATCCACGCCGAGTGGGGGTAGATATCCTTGGTGAGGTGATGAGCAGACGAAGGGCTCTGAATTGAGGTTGGCGAATCCAGATTTAAGTTATTCCCGCTTGGAGTAGAACTATAAAAGTCAGAGAAATCGTCGTTTATATCATGGGATAGCAATGTCCACGATAGTCCAGTGTGGAAGGAGGCAAGGAGATGAGCAGATGCGGAAGTTAGTGGTCGCAGCGACTTCAATCACACTCATGGGCCGTACACTTGCTCGTCAAACTCAAAGCGGTAAGTGCTCGTGACTTGTGACTGGTAGCTAGTGACCGTGACTGGTAAGTACCAAGTACGTGACTAGTAACTACGTGACTGGTAAGTAACTCACAGCAGTAATTATCAACGTCGGATGGCAGTACTATGTACTATGGAGGTGTAAGTCATTATGTTAATAACAAAGACGCGCTGTTTACTAGATGCTATCAGACAAAACTTCCCAGATCATTGCCAGATGGAGCAGGCATTGGGTGCGATGGATACGCTACACGTCCTTTGATATTGTAATGTTCGACTTCACAGTACCGGTCGTCCGTGAGCACGGTCGTATTTTCAGCGAGCGTGAACACAAGCGCGTCCAGCTTCCCGGTGTGCCAGTGAGTGTTGGCTAACGAGGCCCACACCTACAGCGAGGTTTTCAACGGCCGTTATTTGAGAATCCTCGAATCGTTTGAGTGTGTGTTTTGATCCCATATAGAACACGAGGCAGCCAGGAGAATGGTGAGATACGGGTTGAGAGTCGAACACGCGAAGGGTGAGGGTTTAAGAAGGATGGCGGATCACAAACAAGAGCGCCGAGAACGCCAGTTCCATGGCGAATTTGAACGATACTGGGTATTCGACGGCGAGGCCCGCGGGAGACGCCAGAGTGGCTATTATGAATGGGTCATCTTGATTGGAGGACTTGCCCATCTCGTACGCCCCCGCGCCTTTGATTTCGAAGCGTTCGAGGAAACACGCGAGGGTTATCTAGTTGGATATTGGTGAATAGCATGCCGTGTAGCAGTACGAAAAGCTCCGAGGCAGGTGCATTTGAAAGTGATCGCCTTGCTTGTGTGTGGGTGGTCTATGACCATCCGATCCCAGCTAGAAGCATGATGCCTCCACAGATTAATCTACCGAAAGATGGGTCTACGCTCCACATCGTATCACGCAAAATATGCTCACATGGTCATTAGACTCCGAGTCTTCCTTATCAACTGAAAGGAGGGGAAATATCGCAGTGATCGTGCAGGTAGAGGCCCAAGATCCCAATGCCTTTAAGTTTTGGGAAAACATTTCGCTAGGCCATGAGTAGCAAGGCCACACTATTCCTATGATTAAAAACCCGAAACTCCAGATCGAACGATGCGTATAGGCCATCTTACACAACATCAGATGTGAGAGCCCATCAAGTGAAATATCACTCACCACCATGCCTTGCAAGTTCGCGACGACGAGCAGGGTGCGAACCAATGATGCCATGGATAAAACGGACACCGAACCTTGTGAGCGATGATGGTTTCGCCATAATGAAATGCATCGGCGAGCGAATTGTTGCCAGAAATAGCAAAGAAAAGTTATGTATAGGTAAAACGTCCAAGGGGATTGTTGGATCGCGAAGACGGCCCAAAATGTGATTAATATCACGGCTGCAGTGCAATCGATGACTGCGCCAGAGGCAGTGAAACCCGAATTGCCTGCAGTCATTTCTCTAACACCGAATTATTGATAAGACACCTCATATTAAAATAGTTGCTAAGTATGATGCAATGGTGATATCCCCAGCTAATTAACATCGCGCTCATGCTGTCGGCCAACCATATAAGCAACTACAATGCCGAGTAAGACTAGCAACAGGGAAGGGAGATGATGACTCTGCTAGTTGGTCAGAAAGAGGGGACGGAAGGAAGCGTATGCACCACATACCCGAGGGGCAGCAGGCACTGGAGACTCTGCTGCTGGTTTTGAGCGCGAACGGAAATATCTATCCTTCTCATCTAATATCTGCATAAGCATAGACCGAGACGAGACGGGAGGCATCACTCACAAAGATCAAAAGCCTCCCAAAGCCGAATATATGGCGCACCACCAGTCGCAGCCCGAGCCCCCGTGGCAACGAGAAACTTGTCTTGAACGGTGTCGTAGTGAGCCTATCCGGGGCATGTTAACAGCAGCGGGTGCCTTACATTCACAAAACTTACCGCAATTGCCAATATGATATCGTTTTCTGCCAAATTGCAATCAAAATGTGACCTGGGATATATTGTGTGAACTCAGACCTTCGTGATGGAGCATATGAAGATGCCGTCCTTTTGTTGCGTCCCAAACACGCACTTTGCCGCAAGTGCTGCCACCCAATATTGCATGGCCCTCATGCATAAACAGGACCGGGACAGTGAAGCGCAGGTTAACATCGTGTTTAAGGTTCATAACTGGAGCGTTCACATCAAGGTCATAGACATCGAAGCCAGTACATAGGTTCGATACTGCTAGAAACTTGCAGTTGGGCGAAAGACTCGTGCCACCGCTTCAAAAACAGATAGACGGTTAACCTCGATAGGAGCAAGTCAGCCAGAAAATTGTACTCACACAAGGGTTGGCGAAGGCATGAAGCGAGTGATCTTGAAGGTCGGGATGTCAAAAAACCTATATTCCAACATGTCAGTCCGACGGGCAGGAAATGTATATTATATATTGCATACACTATACCATGATGCATGTAGGAGACCAGCAAGGTAGTGGGAGCCGATTTGCCGCTGGATACCCAATGGAGAGACGTAACGATGGCTTCAAGATGCAGATTCGTCCCAGCGTAAGGAGGTTGAGTCGAACTTGCAATACATTTCCATTCTTCTGGAAGTACATTGAGAGACGATCGAAAAGGAAAGCTACCCGCCATCAAACTCACCGTTATTTTCATACCACCACAAGCGAACCTCGTTACGTGCTCCTGTAGCTACGTATGTCCCTGAGACAGCAAGGCGTTCTACTGGATGGCGGTGAGCCACATAACCAGTGGCGGAGAGATCCTAAAAGTATGTACATCCAATCAACAAAGACACAAAACCAAGGTATCCTCACGGACATCGTCAATGTTAAGAGATACCACCAGTCCATCCGCGAGTCCGCATAAAATATCGTTACCAGAGAGTGAATTCCAAGACAAAGCCAGAATACAGACAGCACCTGCAACGACGTGGACTAGTTTCCCTGTAGTGGTGCACCATATAGAGAGCTTTCCATCGAGAGCCCCCGAAGCAATATAGAGGCCGTTTGGACTGAAAGCTAAGCAGGTGATTGTGCGGTTGTGTTCGCCCCGCAGGCTACCACGACTGGTGTATCGTAGGGACATAATGGTAGTTCTGAATGGACATGTATCATGTGACAACGGGGCATGCTACATATTATGTAAAGGATGGTCAGTACTTTAGCTTACTATATACTTATCCTGGAACACCGTAAGTCAGGTAAATCACATTACAATTGCACATTATCTGGAAATATGATACTTTATTGTGTAGTCAAAGCTGGTATTTGTTATTTTAGGCAGACGACAACCCCGATGATACCCAGGATTCGGAACCCGAATATCAGGATCAACAACTTCGTCCCTAATGTTAGTCCACTGTTTACTCCTCTATTGTTGTGCATCTCCGCCTGATTCACCTCCTAATCACTGTCGCCGTGAATTTACGGATGATGTCGCTGTACGCTCTGTCCCCAGATTATTTTGAGCACCTGTGTCTTTGACACACGCGCGACCGCCGAAGCGCGAGCGGTGGAACTGAGTCGAGAGTAGTGAGTGTCGGCAGCAGTAAGGATGCGAGTTGCCTGGATGAGAGCCACTCGTAGTAGGCTGAGTGTGAACCACCGGTAGCCCTGTGGGGCAAAGGTCTCGGTGGGTGGCGGCTGATAGGTTGTGTATGGCGTATGGCGTATCATGATGTGATGTGATGGGCGGAGAAGATGCCTCAGGAATTATGCAATTGAATGACTGTAGTTGAATTGCGAAGGGCCGACTTGGAGGGCATTGCTGGCGACGACGTGTTGTTCACCGAGGACGATGCGTCCCTTATTCAGGACAATGCAATGGTTATCGGCTTCATATAGAAAGAACGACTGTCTTCATTCTATATGGTCTGTCTACGGGAGACCAGGTTATCGGCACGGTAGCCTGTCCGTCCACCGCGTCATCGACCTTGCCTGTCCCTGCCATACACTCTATGCGATAGAAGGATACTACTGTCTTTTTTGAGTGTGTTGGTTGTATCATAAGGACTCATACATCATGCTCACCAGCCGACAACTTTTGTATTTTGCTTCGCACCTATACATTAGAAGGAAACCACCCAGCTGGGTATTTTACACTGTTTTGCGCCTTATGCGTTCACCGGAGAGCTAGTGCGGCCTGTAGTTGACGCGAAGGTCTGTCGTGGGCAAAAGTACTGTTTGGCGTACCATAGACGAGTGATTGAGTTGATTGTTCGTGAGGCTGTAGAAAAATATATAAGAGATGGTGAATTTTCAGGTTCACCCAGCAATCTTGGCGTTCAGTACACTGAGTCCTGTATCCCAAGTATTGATGTCAGAAACAAACTCACAGAACGCCAAAAAAAGCTGGTCCCAAGGCGTACCCGTGACTTTGTTGACTGATTCGTCCACTCCATCTAATATCCTCAATATTTTTTGTTCATTTCATCTTGAGCGTATTCCGTAAGTCACCGCATGCTCATTTTCCGTTCATCGCTGCAAATTCTTACCCATGTTGGATTCTCCTCACCATCCTGTATTGAAATGAAGCGCGGTTCGCTGCACCTTGATCACCTATGCGTTATCCGTTTGATCGATGCGGGCGCAGGTAGAAAATATTCAAGTTCGAGCTCGTAGTTTCAAGAACGGGGTGGACGATTGAAAAAATTCGTAGATCAATATGAATAATTAATAAACCCTAATGTCTGTGATAGAGAACTCAGAACGTACTGGCATCAACTCGGTGTGTTTAGTCCTGTTAGAATTACCTTGGGTACCTAGGTCACTCAGCCCCATAATTGTGGCTGATGAAGCCAGAGTTTGCATCCGTGAGAAAATGAGAATTAATGGGATATTCCGATACGAATGATTGCGACGCATAAGTAAGGTTAGGGTTACGTGTTCCCTCAACCTCCTCCATGACATCATTCCGCAGGAGGTTGAGGGAACACGTAACCCTAACCTTAGAGCGAGGTAATAACCGTTTTGCTTGCTTGATGAGAGACTTGGGACTCCGGCGTTCTGTGACTTGGGTCGCTAAAATAATATAGTACTACAGTGCAACAACATTACTATTCCTGCTTTCCTGTGCTGCAGCCCACCACT
>MU268263.1:0-10856 GCA_021014935.1 Hygrophoropsis aurantiaca
GCACACAGACCTGAAGGAGCTCGCGCTGCAGATAACCACCGACGCGGAGCACAAGTTCGAGCTCGCGCTGCAGCTCGACGACCTCGACGCGGCCGCGGGCATCGCGCGCGCGGCGCCGGACGCGGGGAAGTGGAAGGCGCTGGGCGACCGCGCGCTCGCGGTGTGGCGGTTCGAGCTCGCGCGGGAGGCGTTTGGGGCGGCGGGCGATCTCGGCGCGCTGGTGCTGCTGCTGCTGGCGACGGGGGATCGGGAGGGGCTGAGGGGGCTCGCGGGGGACGCTGGTGAGTGCTGTGCTGTGCTTTGTGGGTGTGGGGTGCTGTGGGGGGTGGTTATGTGGTGTGGTGTGGGGTGGTTATGTGGTGTGGGGTGGGGTGGCTATATGGGGTGATGGATGGACTGACTGATTGATTGCGACTGGCAGAACAAAAGGGCGCGAACAACCTCGCGTTCGCGGCGCTCTTCCAGCTCGGCGACACCCGCGCGTGCGTGGACCTGCTGATCAAGACGGGGCGCGTGCCCGAGGCGGCGCTGTTCGCGCGGACGTATGCGCCGAGGTCAGCACCTGTTCTTTGTGTATATACTTAGCCCGCGCTGACGTGGTAATGCCCGCGCTAACGTGGTAATGCCCGCGCTGACGTCGTGATGCCCGCGCTGACGTCGTGATGCCCGCGCTGACGTCGTGATGCCCGCGCTGACGTCGTGATGCCCGCGCTAAATTGACGCTGCAGCGAGGTGCCCCGCGCAGCAGACGCATGGCGCGACGACCTGAAGGCGAAGGGCAAGCCGAAGATCGCCGCGGCTATTGCGCACCCGGGCGAGAACCCGGAGCTGTTCGAGGAGGGGTGGGAGGCGGCGCTGGGGCGTGAAGGTGGGGGTGTGGGTGTGGGTGTGGGTGTTAATGGCGACTCTGGTGCGGACGGGCTTGTTTTTGGATGATTGCTTGTTTTGGCTGACCGCGATCGTGTCCTGATCGTGATCATATCTGTGTAGGAGACGCGCCGGATTCCCCGGGCGAGGTGTTTGTGGATGCATGAGACTGGCGCGGGGTACAGTTTATAGATTGGCGCGGGTACTTGTAGAGGGGGCTGGGGCGGGATGTGGGGTGGTCTATTAATACCTAAAATGCTATCAGACTGTGTGTTTGGTATCTGTACTGCTAGTATGTCCCTTCTCCACATTGACTGGCTACGGACACTGCTTGCGGACTGACTTATTTCTGGCTGGTCATGACATGCATATCCGTGGGAAATCCACTACTTAGGAATCCCCGAGTGATAGCAGTGCGGTATTTGTAGATGTGAGATTGGCACGGGTGCTTATAGAGGCTGGGATTTGGGCTGGTCTACTTATAGCACCTGCTGTGCACGTCTAAAAGGCTATCAGACTGTGTGACTCGGATATCTGCACCTTGTTCCTTCTCCACTACGTTGACTATGGACGCAAGAGATTTGTGCTCTGAGATGTGGTGGCTTGCTTACGTTTCCACGAGGCCGGATGTGGTTCTAGGCCCACGTAAAAGCCAAAACGAGACTGAAGCGGCAAGCAGCGCCGTCTGTTGTCCTTTCTCATTTTCGATCCTCACCCAATATCATTTTCTTCCTCTAACCACGTCTTTTCGATAACCACGTCCTTTGGATAACCACACGTCTTTCATTCTGCACGGGCCAGCAGCGGCCATGTCGCTCTCCGCACACGCCGTCAACTCGGGCAACCTCGTCGACCTCGTCTCCACATCCGCCTCTGCCACAATTTATCCCTCGGACGACGCAATCGTCGCCGTCCTGCACACACGCTTCCGTGCAGACCTGCCATACACACGCATCGGCACCACCAATCTCTTAGTCGTCAATCCCTACAAAACGCTCGCCAATGTCAACGACATCAGCGCAAAACAGTACGAGGAGCGGTGCTACAAGGACACCGCGCTCCCGCTGGCCAGCGCACGTCTGCTCCAGCCCCATCTCTACGAGCTGGCAGCGCAGATATACCTGCTCATGCGCCGGCGGAACGAGTCCCAGTCCGTCGTTACTCGGTTCGTTGTCAGCCCCGTGCTCCACTCCAGGAATTGACGTGTTTGTTTTTCAGAGGCATCACCGGGTCGGGCAAGTCGTCCAGCGCGCGGCTGCTCCTCGATCAGCTCTTGCGGCTATCCGCACACTCGAAGAAGGAAGCCAAGGTGGCGGGCCAGATCAAGGCCCTGAACACGCTCCTCGATTCATTCGGCAATGCCAAGACCGTAATGAACCCCAACGCCTCGCGGCACACCCGCTGCCTCGAGCTGCATTTCAACGACCGCGGCCGCATAGATTCTGCCAAAGTCCTCGCCTTTGCGCTGGACAAATCGCGACTGGGCAGACTCCCGCATGAGGAGCGCTCGTTCCATGTCTTTTACCAGTTCTTGGCGGGCGCTACTGCCCAGGAGCGGGACCATTTTAACCTCGAGGACCCGTCTGAGTATGCGCTCCTGGCGTCGTCGGGGTGCTACCGGCTGCCTGCGGGCCCGTTCAGCGATGATTCCATTGCCATGGAGGACCTCCGTGCTGCGCTGAAGACGCTCGGGTTCAAGCCGAAGCACATCACGTCCATCTACACCCTCCTCGTCGCCATCCTCCACCTCAGCAACCTCCAATTCACAGACTCGGACGCTCGGGACGTGTCCGCCTACGTCGCCAACGCGCCCGTGCTCGACCAGGCCGCCCGCATGCTCGGCATCGCGCCCGAAGACCTCGCGCAGACGCTCACCAACAAAACGAGCTACGTCCGCAAGGAACTGTACACCGTGCTGCTCAACGTCGAGCAGAGCGCGCAGCAGCGCGACCAGTTCATCCGCGCGCTGTATGCCATCCTCTTCGCCTTCGTCGTCGAGACAGCCAACCACAAAGTCGCCCCGGCGAGCCGGGATGCGCCCCCGCCGACGCAGATCATCCTCTTCGACCAGCCGGGCTTCCAGACCCGCAACCCGACGGGGACGGGGTCCATGGCGTTCGCGGGTGCCGCCCCGCTGGTGTCGGCGCTGGGGCAGAACCACTTTGACGAGTTCTGCATCAACTTTGCGGACGAGGTCGTGCAGTCGTATGTCCTGCGGGCGACGTTTGAGGACGTGGTGGGGTATAACGGGCATATGACGGGTGATGGCGTGTCTCTGCCGGCCATCGCCACCATGGACAACTCCGCGTGCATCGAGATGCTGAGGGGCGCGCCGTTGAGCGAGCGGGCGACCCGCAAGCCCGGGGGCATGCTGGGGATACTGAGCAAGGCGTGCTCGTCGTACAAGTCGGGCAAGGCAGGGGACAAGAAGGACGACGACCTGCTGCAGGACCTCGTCGCGAAATACGGCGTGCACGGCTCGTTCGTCGCGAGCCCGAGTGTCGCGGGCGCGAGCGAGCGGCACCTCTTCGGCATCAACCACTACGCGGGCAGCTGCTCGTACGATATCGGCGGCTTCATCGAGAAGGACGCGGATCTGCTCGACTCGGCGTTCGTCTCGCTCCTGCGGCACTCCACGGACGGCTTCGTGTCCAAGCTTGTTTCCGGGCCGTCGTTGGCCGCGGAGAAGCACTCCAAGGACGAGGGGATCGTCGTCCAGGCGCAGGTTTCCTCCCGGCCCCTGCGCCAGCCAACCTCAATCGCAGCACCGGACGGCTCCGCCCCTCCCCCCAGCGAAGAGCACGCACGCCTCGACCCGGGCAAGATCTACCCCGTCACGACGCAGCTGAACCACACCCTCTCCGAGCTCCTCAGCGCCGCCGACCGCACGCGCCTCTGGACCGTCTCCTGCATCCGCCCAAACGACTCGGGCTCGCCGAACTCCTTCGACAAGCGCCGCGTCAAGGCGCAGGTGCGCTCCTTGCTCGTCCCGGACCTCGTCGCGCGCCGCAGCGCGGAGTACGTCGCGGACTTTGACACGGCGGCGTTCTGCGAGCGGTATGTCCCGACGATGCGCGGCGCGGCGGAGGAGCGCATCCGGCAGTGCGCGGCGTCGCATGGGTGGCGGGAGGGCGCGGACTATGTCGTGGGGCACCGCGCGATCTGGCTCGCGTACGACGCGTGGAAGACGGTGGAGGACGGGCTGCGGGCGGTGGAGAAGGAGCAGCGGCGGGGCGGGGAGGAGGAGGAGAGCAATGCTGGCGACGATGCGACGGAGTATACGCACCCGGACGGCGGGCACGGGCAGTACGACAATGAGAGCCGCGATAATCTGCTCCTTGCGAGGACTGGGACGAACGGGACAAACTACCACGATGCGAACCAGAGCGCGGGGTACGGCGCGGGCGGGCTGCTGTCGCCGGGCAATGCGGGCGGTGCGCCTGCCTACAGCGACGAGGGGTGGGGGTCTGAGTGGGATAAGAAGGGCGGGAGCCCGGACAGGTCGCCGCAGCTGCGCTCGAAGGAAAGCGACATGGTCGTAAACCAGGCGCCCGCTGCAGTGGAGGAGGTGCCGTCCAGCCGCTCGCGCCGGTGGTGGCTGTACACCGTGTGGGGCCTGACAGGCTGGCTGCCGTCCTTCGTGCTGCACCACGTCGGCCGCATGAAGCGCCCGGACATCCGCCTCGCGTGGCGCGAGAAGCTCACGATCTTCACGCTCATCTTCCTCTTCAACGCGCTCGTCATCTTCTACATCGTCGAGTTCGGGCGCCTGCTGTGCCCGCAGTTCGACAAGGTGTGGGACGCGACGGAGGTCGCGCAGCATACCGGGGCGAACGACTTTTACGTGTCGGTGCAGGGGCAGGTGTACGATGTGTCGAACTTCGTGCATGGGGACCATAGCGACATCACCGGCGAGCCGAGCAACTCCGCGTCGGACCTGGACGAGCTCGCGGGGCAGGACCTAACGGGGTACTTCCCGCCGCCGCTCGCGCTCGCGTGCCCCGGGCTCGTCACCCAAGCGAGCCTCGAGCTCACGCCGAAGAACTTCACGCCCGCGGTGCCGCTCGCGCAGCATAAATCCGGCGCGACGCAGCCGACGCAGAACACGCAGCTGGACCAGGCGGACTGGTACACCGCGACGTTCCAGCCGAAGATGAAGAACTACCACAAGGGCGCGCTCGTGTGGAGCCCGGGGGAGGTCGCGGCGCAGGCGGCGGACACGAATATCCAGCGGTGCGTGTGTTTGTTTTTCTTTTTATTCGCGTGACGGGGCTGACGGGCGTGCTGCGGCAGGGTGTGGGCGATATGGGAGGGCGGGATCTACGACCTGACGGACTACGTGAACACGGTGTCGCTCAACCAGGGCGCGACGAGCCTGTACCAGTTCCTGAACACGGATGTCACGGACGTGTTCAAGCAGCAGGCGGGGCAGGACGTGACGTCCGCGCTGAACAAGGTGCTCGGGGGCCTGGACGCGGACACGGTCGCGAAGAACGTGAACTGCCTGAAGAATATGTTTTATCTCGGCGAGACGGATTTTAGGAAGACGGCGCGGTGCCAGGTGCAGAGCTATATGCTCATTGTGTTCACGAGCATTATCTGTGCGTCGACGGTGCTCAAGTGTGCGTGTTTTGCGTGGTTTTGTTTTTTTGGTGGCTTTTGTGCTGATGTCGTTGTCGGTCCTGATGTCGTTTATTTTTTGCAGTCCTGTCGGCGCTGCAGCTGCACGGCAAGCGCTCGCCGGAGATGCTGGACAAGTTCGTGCTGTGCCAGATCCCGTGTTATACGGAGGGCGAGGACTCGCTCCGGCGGACGCTCGACTCGCTCGCGGCGCTCAACTACGACGATAAGCGCAAGCTCCTGTTCATCATCTGCGACGGGAATATTATTGGCAGCGGCAACGACCGGACGACGCCGCGCATCGTGCTCGACATCCTCGGCGTGGACCCCAAGCTCGACCCCGAGCCGCTCCTGTTCAAGTCCGTCGGCGAGGGCTCCAAGCAGATCAACTATGGTAAAGTGTATTCTGGGCTGTACGAGTTCGAGGGGCACGTCGTGCCGTGAGTTCTTTTTCCTGGCGTGTGTTGTGATCTGGCTGGCTGACGGGCGCGTGTGCTAGGTATATGGTGGTCGTGAAAGTCGGGAAGCCGACGGAGCGGTCGAAGCCGGGCAACAGGGGGAAGCGCGACAGCCAGATCCTGCTGATGCATTACTTGAACCGGGTGCACTTCGATGCGCCGATGTCGCCGCTGGAGCTGGAGATCTACCACCAGATGCGGAACGTCATTGGTATCGACCCGGCGTTTTATGAGTATATTTTCACTATTGATGCTGATACGGTGCGTTTTTTTGCGTGTGTTGGCGAGCGGCGCTGATTGTGTTGGCGGTCGTTGCTGATTGTGTGGGTGTGGTTTGTTTAGGAAGTCACGCCGGAGTCGTTGAATCGGCTGGTGGCCTCTGCCTGCGACGATTCTAGTATTATTGGTATCTGCGGCGAGACGAAGCTCATCAATGAGGAGGGGTCTTGGTGGACGATGATCCAGGTATGGCGGTTTTTTCCCCGGTACTACGGTCGTGATCGCTGATCGGGTTATCTATCTAGGTGTACGAATACTACATCTCGCACCATCTGTCCAAGGCATTCGAGAGCTTGTTCGGCTCTGTCTCGTGTCTTCCTGGTTGTTTCTCGCTCTACAGGATCCGCACCGCCGACAAGGGGCGGCCGATCATCATCTCGAACCGCATCATCGACGAATACGCAGAGGGCAACGTCGACACGCTGCACAAGAAGAACCTGTTCTCCCTCGGCGAGGATCGGTTCTTGACGACGCTCCTCCTCAAGCACTTCCCGACGTTCAAGACAAAGTTCATCCCCGATGCCGTCGCGCACACGATGGCGCCGGAGTCGTGGCGCGTGCTGTTCTCGCAGCGCCGGCGCTGGATCAATTCTACGGTGCATAATTTGCTGGAG
Source organism: Hygrophoropsis aurantiaca (assembly GCA_021014935.1). Lineage (NCBI taxonomy): Eukaryota > Fungi > Basidiomycota > Agaricomycetes > Boletales > Hygrophoropsidaceae > Hygrophoropsis > Hygrophoropsis aurantiaca. The sequence continues at coordinate 6,839 of MU268263.1, forward strand.
CTGGTCGTTCTGCCGGAGTTGTGTGGGTTCTGCTGTTTCTCGATGCGGTTCTTTGTGTTCCTGGATCTGTTGGGTACTATCGTGAGCTGGTGGTTTTTGTGTTTTTGTTGACTTTCCGCTTACGATTTGTAGATCCTTCCTGCGACGGTTGTATACGTGAGTCTGGTTGTTTTCCTCTCCGCTGGTGACTCGCTGAGTGTCGTTTTCGCAGCTCGTCTATCTTATCATCATGGTTGCAACTGGGAGTGCTGCGCTGCCAGAGATCTCTATCATCATGTTGGGCATTACGTATGGTCTGCAAGTGCGTGGATTTTCTGTATTTCTTGTTTCCTATTCCTTGAACTCATCTCGATGTGATCAGGCGCTGATCTTCATCATCAAACGGGAATTCATGCTTGTCGGGTGGATGGTCGTATATCTCATCTCGTAAGTCTGGTGAAGCATGTTTTCGGTTCGTCTCTGATGCGTTTCGGCTATAGATATCCCATATACAGCTTCTTCCTGCCTGTGTACTCGTTCTGGTGCATGGACGACTTCACGTGGGGTAATACTCGTGTCGTCATCGGTGAAGGAGGCAACAAGAAGGTGCTGATGAAAGAAGAGGAGAAGTTCGACGAGTCGATGATCCCGCTCAAGAAATTCAGCGGTAAGTATTATTCGATTTGACTTTGCTCTTTTCCCTGACAAGCGTTATCAGATTACGAGGCGGAGGCTTGGGAGAACGCATCACATCATTCGGATGAAACGGGCTATAGCAAGGCGCGCTCTCAGCGCTATGCTCCTGCCTCTCGCCAGGGCTCGCCGCATCCATCACAAGGCGGCGGGGACTATTACCGCAACACGAACCTGATGAGCAACGCTTCGAATCCCAACTTCCGTGCGCCCAGCAAGCCGGCATCCCATCAGAGCCATGGTTCACGCCAGGGATCCATATACGACGGGCGCCAGCAGGCTATCTCGCAGTTTGGGCTCCCTCAGATGCCTTTCGTGCCTTTCGGTGGCGGTCCTGGGTCTGCCGCCGGTTCTGACTATGGAGGACAGATGGCGATGCCGCTGGCATACCAACATTCGGGCAGTGTCTATGGGGCGCCTATGGATCCCAGGGCTACGATGATGATGAACATGAATATGTTCAATGCGTCAGGCTCCCAAACCGGCGGGTTCGGCGGACCGCCAGTCATCGGTGGTGATGCTCGGCCAATGTCTACTTTCTCGGTGGCGACGTCCCTCAATGCATTTGCTGGCCCAAGTTTCAACCCCAATCCCACAGACGACGAACTATTCAACGCCTTACGAAATTATCTGAGCACACAAGATCTGATGACGGTGACGAAGAAGTGAGTTTCATGCTTTTTATTTGTGTTCGGGGACTAATGGTTCTTGGTGACAGGACCGCCCGAGAAGCCATCATGGCGAAATTCCCCAAGGCTGATCTCGCCTCACGGAAGGACTTCCTGAATCAGTCGATCGACAAAATCCTTTCACAGTCGTAGAAAGCCCTTGCATGACGCATGATCTCCCTAATATCCACCATTACACTGCAGATAGACGACCGGGCCGGACTTTCGACTTTCACCTATCATCGCACATTCATTTTTCCATCTTCCATACATTCATTTTCTTTTCTTGGGGCGGCTGACTAGCATCTCACACGGACTCTGCGCTCTCCCTGCCTCGCTCTGTGTACCACGACGTTTCTTGGCTGTTATTCGCATGGACGATAGACATTATCGATATCTTTACAATAATATCTCTGGACCTTGCTCTAAATAAATAAAATGATTGGCAACTCGAATGCAGTTTTGCTACCAAGTATTGCAAGAGCGGAACCGCCGAGTTGCCGCGTTGGCGGAGCTCGAATTTCTCACGCGACTGCCCACTGCCCAGTCCTCCGCTTGCACCACACCTCACTATTTCCAGTGAGTGATAGCTGACTCTCACAGGTTCTTCTGCAACCAGGAGCTGCGTTCGTCAATGGTGTGTTTCTAGCAGCGAACTATGCGTTCCCTTGGAACCATGACGTTGAGGAGGCGCACACCGCCGAAAGCCAACCGTTACACCGAACCCCGCCTGTGATGCTTCTGATAGTGAGAGGCGTAACCTGTACTATCACGAGCATCACGGGCAGGATTCAGGAGAACACCGTGCAATGGTGCCAGATGTTCTAATAACGCAGAATATCGAGGGTTATTTGCTGAAGGAACGATTGTCTTCCTTCGAACAAAGTTGGTCTGCTGCTGAATCGTTTGGTGGCCTCTGCGTGCGGTGATCCTAGTATCATTGGCATCTGCAGCGAACTGAAGCTCATTAATGAAGAGGTCTCTTGGTGGACGATGATCCAGGTATGGTGGTTTTTTTCCGCGTTGCGGCGAGCGTGGTTGCTGATCGGTTTGCGTATCTAGGTTTACGAATACTACATCTCGCACCATCTGTCCAAGGCATTCGAGAGTCTGTTCGGCTCTGTCTCGTGCCTTCCTGGTTGTTCCTCGCTTTACATAATCCGTACCGCCGACAAGGGGAGGCCGATCATCATCTCGAACCGTATCATTGACGAATATGCAGAGAGCAACGTCGGGACGCTGCACAAGGGGAATCTGTTCTCCCTCGGCGAAGATCGTTTCTTGACGGCGTTACCCAAGCACTTCCCGACGTTCAAGGCGAAGTTCATTCCGGATGCTGTTGCGCATATGATGGCGCCGGAATCGTAGCGCGTGCTGTTCTCGCAGCGTCGGCGCTGGACCAATTCTACGGTCCACAATTTGCTGGAGCTGGTCGTGCTACCGGAGTTGTGTGGATTTTTGCTGTCTCTTCTCCTCGATGGGATTTTTCGTGTTCCTTGATTTGTTGGGTACCATCGTAAGCTGGAGCACGCTCGTGTATCCCTTTGTTGGTTGCATACATGATAACTCCAAGCACTGTAATCCAATGTGGTATGACTTACTGCAGAGCAGGATACAACGACTAAACAATACATAACACGATGAATAGCGGCGGGTGCCAATTGAACTTCGTGCAGCTGTTAGTACAAATTGTGTCAGCCACCAGCCACAACACTCCATTTCGAGGACCGGAAGGTAATTCACTTTCCAGGAGTCCTCTTGTTCTCAACGCGCACAGTCTCACACACCGCGAACCATCCAAACCACCACAATGCAACGAAGCACACCCCCACCCCTGCCACAAATCTCGCCTCTCCACATCCACAGCGCCTACGATGAACATATGTCCCGCAGGTTCCCCGGTCACCAGCCAATGTCCCAAGACGGCCTAAGGCACATGTTCTCCGTGTTGGGAGCCACAGACGACACTATCCACGAATACATCGCGTCACAAAACAAGTTCTGGGACGAGATGCTCGGTCCGGGCGGAAAAGCCAAAATATACGGGGTGCGTTTGATTTTCAATTGCACCCCTATAACTCCTCACTCGTGCACGGCTAACCGATTTATTACTCACTTACTCTCCAGCTCAAACCAGAGCCAGACGACCCCACCGTCCGATACTACCCCATCCCCAACTCTCTCCCCGCGATTCGCATCTGGTCGGGCGACATGGAGAGCTTAGGGCACTTCAGCCTCGACTTCGTCGACACGCGCACACGCGCGCCGCTCAACGCGCCGGCCGGGTATGACATCTGGCACGTTTACCACCCCGCTGTGAGCGTCGCCCGTGGGTGGCAGAAACTCGTGACGATGAACACCGTGTTCAATGTGTCCCCTTCAGTAGCAGGGCAGGAGATATATTCTACCCGGGAGGGCTCGCTGCTGCAGCTATTGCGGCCCGGCGAGGACCCGTTTTATTTTGAGATTCCGAGGAGGCCTGCGACGGGGCGGGACGGGGAGGTGTTGGAGTTTGCGCAGCCTGTTGTGTTCTGCCGGTGTTTGAGCCCGTTCTTGCTCTGGTCGAGCCGTTGGTGGAAGAGGGAAAAGGACGGCGAAATTCTGACTCCTGGGTAAGGCTTGCTTTATCTGGTCAGCATGTCTGCTTTGATGTGAATGTATAATGTATCTCTGTATAG
>MU268266.1:0-10854 GCA_021014935.1 Hygrophoropsis aurantiaca
TCCTGCGCAATGATGTCATGCAGGAGGTTGAGGGAACCTTAAACCCTAACCCTACATTGGGTGGGACTGAGAATGGCATTATCTATCTGACTCTTTTGGGACATTCCTTATTTTTCTTGCCTGACGTCTTGGGCTTTCTGTAATTTCCTCGTTGTTCTATTACCATCCTTGTTTCTCTGTTTCTCCTGGCTAGTAGTATTATGACTTGTGAGATAACAAGTATCTATTACTTTTATTGCTGACCTGGATCCAGGTCCAGCCTATGATACCAGTGACCCAGTCATTATAAGATTGAACAGAGCCATAAGGTTAGTCATAAATTTCGTGCTTTTGCTGATGAAGGTACTGTACCTGAGCTATTTTTGTGGTGTAATGATAGAGAATGATACATACTAGTAGGCCAAATTATAAAGTTCATTCATTAAACTTCGAACGGCTAAAATAATAACTGTGCTATTCCCGGCCTTGGCAGTCACTTGTTATTGCGAAATCATTGGTTGTTTTTCCAAAATACAAACAAACACTCTTCGTCTTAAATCTACGTAAACGTAAACCACGCGCAAAAATACATTATATCGATATGCACGGCCAGCTGGACTGCTCCTGATCAGTACAAAGATTCACCAAGCTGATGTAGCCTACCTATCATAGAATTCTCAATGGCAGTTGGGCCAGGTGTCCTTGGCGCTACCGTTGTTACTTGAGGGACCAGCATCTTCGAATCATGGAAGAATCAGATGCTCCATCCTGGCCAATGTCAACACATTCGAGATCATCTGGACCTGCTCAACCCGCCAAGAGTAAGTCACATCGAGGCTCGTAGAAATGGCTATATCTTCGTAGCTCACCCCTTTGAATCACAGCAGCGTGGGCACACATGGCCACAGCAGCAAAGACAATAAGTCTGGCGATGTGCGTTTGCATGGCAGGAGAATATGGAGACTCGCTGCTGAAAATTGAATTTTTTTGAGGGCAACGAGGTTCAGCAACTGTTGCTCCTTATATTCTACACCGGCAACTTCACCGCCTGAGGTATGAAGTCAAAGGCTGCCCGATATTTCCGGTGGGTTTGATCATCATCATGTCGCTATGCCGAATCTTTGCTGGTATCTGAGAACCTCTACCCCAGTGAGGTTGAATAGGACGAGGAACACATGCAATGAAATCAGCCATAGTAACAACCCGTGGGTTCTTCTTAGGTCCATCTATCCAACAAGGGCGCGCGAAATTAGGAGCCCAGTTCTCGCACGACATCGGGAGCGAGTTTTAATTTTATGCCTTCCGGTGCCGGCATAGAATGGAAACTTGTGCTTACTATGACTTCTTTGATGCTGGAACAATGGTCTGAAAGTGTCCAGGGCCCCTGCCACATGCAACAAGGCGGTTCCTGCCTATGTACCACAGACTCGGAAGAGCGCAGCGGTAGTTCTTCAAGTCTACTCGAACATCTCCCACATACACTCAGTGCCACCTAGATGTACAGTTATACCCCACTGCCAGACACTCTGCTGGATAACCAGGTGCCAAAGGGTGTTCCATGCAGTTCCTCCCCCGACGCACAACGTCCGCGCCGCATTGTGCTGTGGCTGGCTATTGTGACCCTTTTGTCGGCCATCATTCACCTCACCCTCATCATTCACCCTCTGTTGCATCGCTTACCATACCCTGACATCAATGCGGGGCTTACTCCCTGACCTTCAAAGGGATTACAAAGTTCAGGTAGAGGCAGACCTTTAGGATCATCGGCGAGCACTCATCTTAATTTGCATTTTTAGTATGACCACTCAAGTTCGTGCTGGTCGTATAGTTATACTTAGGGACGGCAAAGGTTACTGCGAGTCGGTGATGTTGATAAGTTAAGATGTAGCGGCAACCAGGAAATTAGTAACACATTAAATCTCAAGATCGTGCCGTTATCGATAATCACCTTGTAAGCTTTTGCTCCGTGCAGCCTCTGATAGGTATCAAGTAGTACTTCCCGGTACTACTAGTAGGCAGTCCGAAGACGGTTGTCCAATGACTTGATCATCCTGCGCCCGGTTGACCGCCGCGGTACCGATACTACTCAGTATGTACCCACGCACACCCGGATCTGTATATGATTCAGTGAATCGGATCCTCTCACTTGCCAAACCAGCGGTCTGCATTTGATAGATGTGGGCGTCAGCATCAAATGCTGCTCCACGACTCGGACAACCGTCCACTCTTGGTTGACTTCGCCTGTGTGCGTATACTCTTATCTCCTGCGGGCCGGGTTTTGATCATCAGAGATGGTACCAGTAACCACCTTAGCTGAGAAGACCGATCAGATAAAATTCCCGTAGAGAACACGATCAGTGCTCCCAGTTATAATAATATACTTTTATTATCGAACTACCACATGTAAGTACGGGTGCCATTGACTGTTGAACGTTGAACGTTGAACATTGATATACAACAGATTTTGATCATCAGACAGAAGCTTCAGACATGGTACCGGTACTAACCTGAGACCGAGAAGACCGATCAACAAATTTTCCGCGGAGAACACGATCTGGTCTCCCAATGATAAGAATACACCTACTACTATCGATCGAACCACCACATGTACGAGTGCCATTTCGAATCGAAGTTCAAATTTGCAAACACGGCCGGCGCCCTATCATATATCATATATCAACTCTTGTCGACTTGATTGATGGCTAAGAGTTACTTTGGGATCTAAATAGCAACGAATAATTTGTAGCACTCCATCGATACTGATACCTAAAACCTACAGGGGGTGTTCCTACTAATTAGTTTTCACAGCTGTGAGAAAATTTAGAGAAAATGTCCAGCACGCCGAGCACCTTTCAGGTTGATAGCGAAGTCGGGAGATGTGCAGAAGGGTCGTACTTCGCCCTAGGGTGTGAGTCTTACTCATGAAATCGGTCAATGCGAAAATACTCATCGACCACCGTGACGCACCCTAGCCCGCCAGCGCAGTCATTCTCTCAGATGGGCTTGCATTGGGGCATTTTTCTCTTCCTTATTGTCCTTTGCCCTGCTGAGGTATCTGCCTGCGTCGAGCGGACGTTCTTTATCTGTTGTCGACCACGAACGTCTTCGTCGCCCTAGCGTGTACCTGAATCTCGAGAGCGCGCAGAGCAAAGATACACAAATCCGATTTCCACCTATCGTCACCTTCTCTCCTTTCGTCCTCCAAGTGCTCCTTTCAGACCCGTTGCGCCCGCTGCGCGAAGATACAACGCTCCAGCGGCATACTTCCAAAGGCACAGTTTACCCTGATGATCGTCACTTTCTCGTGTCCAATAAGGTTTGCATTCTTCATTTGCGGTCGTTCTCCCCGTTTAACTAAGCCTGCGCATCCAGACGTCGACAATCATGCAATTTCGGGGCGTTGATTTTGACATGGAGCGATGCATACTCTTCGCTTCCATCCCAAACGTAACACTTGAGGTGGAATCCGACTCCGAGCTGGCTGATACCCAAACCGTGGACGTTTGGAGACTAGATACGTTGGTGGAACTCTCCTGGCGCAGCCTACGAGATCCTGCACCAGGGCGACTTGATCTTCTTACCACCCTGGCATTTCGTCCAGACGGGAAACCCACATCGACGGAATACGTGTGTCCTTCCGGAGGCTTTTCCACGTTCGAGTTTGTTTGTTCCGCTTCAACACCCAATTGCTACCTCGATTTTTGGCAAGCCCAGACGGTGCCAGCCAATGGTATTGCTTCCTTTTCGTATATCGGCTTTCGTAGATCCTAACCAAATCTTTTGGCTTATAGGTGTATATGTGATGCAACACAATTAGGAGTGAAGAGATGTCGAACAGTAGTGGTACGGCCCGATACTCTTAAGGCACCTCCACGACAAATACCACGTGAGGATCGGAGGGATGGCTCCAAGTAGGAAAAACACAGTGCGCTAAAATCATGTCAAGGCGAATATGAACAAGAGAAAGACATCCACTGGCACATTTGGCCCTTGGAGAATTGCAGTGCAAGATCAACAATACCCCGAATAATTGATGTTGGGCATATAAACCCATCCTTCTGATGAGAACTACACATGTCTTCGATATTCGAGGAACAACCATGATTGGTCGCCGGGCTGCGTCGTACCCGAGAGATGGCGGTGACGACTTGGGACCAGAGCATCTTCATGTGGTGCATTGCGAAACCAGCATCCTGAGGAAGATGTTAACTCATGGATAAGGAAAGCATACTTAGTCGCTGAAGGTAGGCAGAGGTAGGCCCCAACAGGTGATGAATGATACCGTTGAAAGAAGTTTGTTTATAATCGATAATACTATGATTGCTTCGGTATTGAAAATTTGAATCAATGATATAACGGTGATACTCGGTAAATCTGCGATGGAAAGGCGATAGAGTATCAGTGATAGGACTAACTTATCACGTAGCTTAATGTAGCCCAAGTCAAGCTAGTCAAGGCCGGCCCCTGATTGCAATGCCCTCACTTACCTGTTTCGTTGATAAAGCGTCGTGGGCACGACGGTCACCTTGCGTTTAAAATAATTGAATGATAATGAAGTGACGCATCATTTTCTGGCCATATTCGAAAATGCGCTGAGCGATGCCTTACTTGCCTCTCGGGTTAGGGTTTCGTGTTCCCTCAACCTCCTGCATGACATCATAGCGCAGGAGGTTGAGGGAACTCAAACCCTAACCTAGGTGATGCAAATATCGTTTTGGTGTGGTAATTTCTTAAAATGGCCACGCCTCATTTCTAGAGGCCACAGGCGCACTCGAGTTAATGCGTTACTGGAGAAGTTGTAAGAAATGGTTTTATAGTAATTGTAGTCCCGACGCCGTACTAAAAAGGAGTCCGCAAGTAGTCTGGTGACCAGACCGTGCTATGAGGCGAGGATATCCATGGTGCGGAGACTTGAGTCATCAATGACTTCAGTGTTCACTAGTAGCACTGTTCAAGGTCTCTCGAACGTTTGCCATCGATAACACGACTCCGTATTATGTGCTAAAATTAGATACAAACTTATTATACATCTTTACCGAGTGTTTGCAGTCCATATTCATCAATGCCTCACGGGGCCCCAGGGGTGTATCTACGTACAGCGATCGGCTCACAAAGTCACGCCAACACAATGATTCAGCAAGCAAGGGAAGGATCTATTGTTCAATCGGCGCTTACAATCAAGCCAAGGTCAATTTTCATTGGGAGCGATTATAAAAAGAAGGTTTGTGTTTCAGGCATGCGTGATCGTTACGGAGAGGATCAGAAACCAAAGCGTTGAAATGCGAAGTGAATATAATTGGATAATCACGCTGTGGCATTGAATATGGTGTGGTACGGGTAAGTAGTGACAATGAACAGTGAGTAGAGTTAATGATAAGTAGTAATCGAGCGTAAGTATTAGTGGTGAGCAATGAGGATCGTGAGTCAGTGTCGAATAAGTAGTGGTGAACAAGTATAAATGTGGTTATGAGCGTCCGAATTAAGATATGCTTCGGACGTTGGTGGATGTGTTAAAGACCAGAAGACCGTACCGACAACCAGCATGGCAACAAGAGTGGCGTCGAGGACTATGGAGGCTGGTGAAAGAGCGAGACTTTGAGCAATCAAACGCACAAAGGATGGAGATAAAATACATACATTGGGAGATGGTGGTCAAGGGACCTGAGCGGGTGACTAGGTCCCATAATGCGGATTGAGGTCGATGCGCCGAAGGATAATTATGGGCAGTAAGATAAAAGTGATGAAGGTAGTCATCGTCGGCATTGACGGAGTGTGCACGGTTGAGATCGCGATATGCGAGACCCGGAGGACGAGATGAATAAATCCCCCGAGAGAGGTGGGTTCATCGAAAATATATCGTTTGGTGTGATAAGAAAAAGAAAGGCGATAGTGGGACGAATAGTGAGTGGGATGTTCCATCCAAAGATGACGGCGGAAAAATATATTGTTGGGTGTGATAAGAAAAGAAAAGAAAAGTCAGATGATTATCGTGACCATCATTCGTGGTATATGCGCAATTGATATCGCGATACTCGGAGGCCGGATGAATAAGTCTCGAGTGATGTAGTTCCAGGATGGTTGCTTAAAAAATATATCGTTGCGGGTGATACGAAAGAAAGAAAAACGAGGGGATGTGATCACCGTGATCATCAAGTACTATGATCGCTGGGGAAGTCGAAAAGAGGAAGATCAGGCTGCGACGGTGATCCTGAGAGGATTGGTGGATGCGCTATTATGATGCGCTGGAAGGACGAGGCTACGATGGACATGTGTCAGATGTGATAGATGAAGTTCGCGAAGAATAGAATACCTGTGTGCAGTTCGGGTGCGTTGACGTATTTTTTGAGGTTTTTATGATTTTCCGGGGAGAGAAAGCGGAGCAACGTGCAAATCTTGAATATAAACGAAGATGAGCGCGTCGGAGAGTCCTCGTCAAGGACGTTGCCGCGAATGAAGTCGGATGGAGAGGAGGTGAGAGTATACCGATTTGATGGAATTATGGGAAGTCTATGGGGAAATTATAAAGGGTCGAGAGTATTATCCGAAGCTTAGGAATTATAAGAAGTCTAAAAGGTTCGATATGTTTTTGGATTATGTGGATCTTGTTATTTTTTTGCGATTATGTGGATCTTGTATTGTTTTTGCGATTATCGGTGATTTTGACTTGTTTTTAGGATTTCTGTGATATTTCTGTAGTTGATCTTGAATACGTCGGCAGAGGAGATGAAATGGAATAGATAGATCGAGATGAAAAAGATGACGGAATAAATGTTGTAGCGTTTCATCTACGTTCCATTCGATGAGCTTCGATCGCTCTAATGAAACCAACCACTCACTATATACTTATCATAGATTGATTGAACGCTGTCGCCGGTCTTAGAAACGCCAATTGCTAATGGCTGGACGGAGGACTTTGCGGAAGGTTGACTTTTGAGTGTCGGGAACCTTGCTTTTGGAAGCTGGAACCTCGCCCTTGGAGACGACGACCTTGCCTTTGGAGACGGCGACGCTGTCTTTGGAGACGACCTTGCCTTTAGAAGCGGAGGTCTTGCCCTTGGAGACGGGAGCCTTGCCATTGGAAGCGGGAACCTTGCCATTGGAGACAGGGACTTTGCCTTCGGAGAAGGAGACCTTGCCTTTGGACACGAGAACCTTGCCCTTGGCGACGAGGACCTTGCCTTTGGACACGAGAGACTTTCCTTTGGAGACGGCGACCTTAGTCTTGGAGGTGGGGGCGACAGCGGTGGCAACATCACCATCTGAAGACATTACGGACAAACCCTTGTCGTTGTCCGGAACGCTAGACGATGAATTGGACTCGAACGCTGACTCGGTGAATGCGGCGTGCCACGTCTCCGCTGCACGATCCTCGGTGTCCAAGTTGCACAGCGTGGTATCAGATGCAAAGCTGTCGATCGAAAGTCGACGGGTATCAGAGTTGAGCGTCAAGGGTGCCGGACCAAGAGCGCCATCGGGAGCACGCAGCTTCATACTGTCGCTAGTCACCTGAGCATCACTGAAGCCGGGGCCAGGGAGTACCCCAGTCAGCTTCACCGTGGACAAACATCCTGCTAACATAAACCCAAACGTTAGAAACAACGTGGATCCATCCTACAGCACAACATACCATCTGCTTCTTTGCCTTTGACGATCGGAAGCGCATCTCCAGCATTTGGCTTGATAGATTCAAATTGAGCTAAGAGGCATATTCGTGTCAGTTCGGAATTGATATGAGATGCTGCGATGTAACATACCGTTCACTAATGCGCTGGTTAACTTCGCAATGTCGGCGTCTCGAGCACTGAGATCGTTCGCATGCTGCGTCAAATCAGCCTGTCGGTGTATTTTGAGGAGCTCGTGTTCGCTTCGCTCGTCGTCAAGAGAGTCCCTGAGAAGTGCCACCTCTTTTTCCTTGGTCGAGAGCAACTTCTCAAGCCAGGATATAGTCGCCTTGTCGCAGCCCATTCGGTCAAGGCGATCGCCTAGCTCTAAGTTCTTGCCGTATAATTCGTCTGTGATCCTCATCTCCGTCTTGAGTGATTTCTCGGAACGTGCGAGCAGTCTGTCCTTGATGGCGAGCGAGGTTTCGAGCGCGAAGATGATGGCCTTTTGGTCTTGGACAATATCAATGACTTTCGCTATCTCACCCGCCTGGCTAGCGATCTTGTCGTTTCGGGTCGCCAGCTCAGAATCGAACTGTGGCTGCATCGCGCAGAGCCTCGCGATCTCGGCATCTCGAGAACCCAGACTCGTCGTATACTGTGCGGAGTTGGTTTCCTGTAGATAGTGGGCGTTGGTGAGGGCATCTTGAAGCTCTTGAAGCTCGACCTGTTGCCCTAAAATCTTGGTATGTTGAACAGAGTTTTGACACTGGCCGGAAGTAATCGCGACGTCGGCAGAATGCAGCTTGCTAGTAAGGTCTTGCACGATGTGGGCATGTCGGACAGTAGCCTCATCGGATGCACGCTTTGCTGCTGCTTGATCGTTCGCAACGTGCTCCTTGAACCGACGGATTTCGTTATCCTTTAGCTGCATCAGAATCTCATGGCAGCGGAACATGTCCTGGACTTGACGGTTCCCGATGTTGCTCGGAGTCGAATCATCCAGGGCCTTCATCTTGTTCATCATGATGGCGACATTGATGTTCTCGTCGCTCGCCGCATGTTGAATGGCGCTCAGGACTGACGGAGCTCTAAGGTCATAGACGGCCATGTTGTCCTTTGTCGACTTCATCAAGTTTAGGGCGAGTCGGTATGCAGGACTGATACCATCTGTTTCAGCGGCGCCTTCTGCGGATCGGTTCTTGCGGAAGAATTGGCGGATTCCATAGTCGGGTACAAAGTCTGCGACGGCCTCGGCGAGAATGCCAGCGGGATTCACCTCGATGCCAGCGAGGGTGCCCGAGTCCTGAAGGTGGATTCTCATTGTGTTGGCCGTAGTTGTAGTGATGAAAGATAGTTGTGCGAATGTGTGGATTTGCTTACAATGTATCGATGAAAGAAGGGGAAGTTCGCCAGCAAGAGGATATGTATATGGCTGACAGGAAATAAATCCCACGCTCTCATTGGTCCCCGCGCAGATTGATCGAAGAACGAAAGAGGCGGCCTACACTCGTATTGTCCGCGGATTCTCTTATGTGGTGGTCATCGGAATTAATTGAAAATCTCAATGTTCCAGGAAAGTAGGACCACACCCACCAACGATGTCTGTCCCCCCGCCCCCCTCCCTCCCAAGCATTGTTTATTGGGGATATGAATCGATACGCGACGCGACGTGGTCACGTGTTCTGAAAACAACCTTTTTACAACGCGAAACCTATGGATCGATATGTTTGTATACAACCTCGGGCTTGACATAAATTGCATACATTATTGAAGCTTTTATCGACATACCTCTCGAATTATTTGTTAAATCCGTCACAGCGATTTCCTCGAATCAAGGGAAGATTGATTTGAAGGTCCGAGCTCACGGCCGAAAACTTCGAGAATAGACAACTAAAGACCGCATGAGAAGTTGAACCTAACTATAAGGTGCGTGAAAGTAGAGTGACTGACCTTGACATATCTGCTTATATAAACTAAAGTGCAAAGGGTTGGGCATGAAATAAAATCCACGTATTAAATCGCGCAGGCTGGGAATTGATCAGATGTTTTCACATTTGCGGTGCTTGAGACCGCAGATCATGACTTGAAATTGAACTTGGTTGGTAAACATAACTCGATATTATGGGGAGTTGTGACCTTTTCTCTCGCCCTGAGTTAACCGACATTTGAGTTTTCCTCTCATTCATCGACAGAATCCACTTCTATCCACTTACATCCATGACCACGGGGTGGCTATAAGTTTGAAAGCTATGCGATACAATGACGATGCACGTACTAGTAACGTGTTCTAGGAGGTGAAGTCTGAATCTGCTGACGTGCCAGGCTAAATGCCACTCTCAAGTCTGTCCACGAGTAAGAATGGCACCTCTGGTAGCATTGAACAATTTGAGCATTGGATGATTTATTTATGTTGGATCATGGCTTTGTGTGATGTTCCATGGCCATGTACAGGTAAATGGGTAAGATGTTCAATGACATGGATGGTGCATGAGTCAGTGTCACTTCACTCGGAAAGTATTTTACTGAAACGGCAATAGTCTTTGGACTTATCTTCCTTTCCATCCAAAAAACGATAAACACGAACACGGTCACTTATCCTGACGATGCCATCCATTGAATCACCAACCTCACGTCGTCCTGATAACATTTTGCCACCAACAGTGCAAGTGAGTAGTAAGACATCAATCTGTATTGGGTGTGGGATTCTCATCGTCCAATCATAGCAACGACCTCTCTTCCTTTACGGAACGCTACGAGCTCTCCCTCTCTTAGCCTGGGCGCTTACAGGCGATTTCAAAAAAACCGAAACAGTCGAGCCTCTTGTGCAACCCGCGCAGATCAAAGGCTATGCAAGATTTTCTCTGCATGGCATGGACTACCCAGCTGTGACTAAGCATAACGACAATTCCGTGGTCGATGGGCTGCTCCTGCGCCCCCAAACCCGCTTACAACGGTCAAAGTTGGATGATTGAGGGCGATACTTACCAGGTCACTGCTGTGAAGGTCCAAATGCTGGATGCACACGGCGAAGAAGGCGAACTGATCGACGCTGACGTTTATCTGTGGAATGGCGATCCCGATGCCGTGACGGACGATAAATGGGATCTGGATGTCTTCATTCGGGAGCGGCTTGACGATTGGATGGATTTATTTGGGGGGATGGAGCTTGTAGGAGATGAAAGCGAACTATGACACGTCGTATTCTGTATTGCATTCGCCTGCGTTTTGTATTCATCGCAGCACAACTGCAGTGGAAGATGTGCTGAACACC
>MU268268.1:0-10842 GCA_021014935.1 Hygrophoropsis aurantiaca
GGCCCGGTAATGAATTTGGATGGAATGCGGTGATCACATTGGCGTCGAATTTGCACAGTTGAACCGGCGATCTGCAGCTATCTTTACCGTCTCTTTTCAGAATAGCTCTGGGGACATATTACAATGCCGATACTATGGGCAGGGCGTTGGCCTAATACTCTTAAACGATAATAAGTCCACGGATGCCGAGTCACGTATTGAATCGCCATGATTTATCTGTATAACATGGCCAGCTAATCCGTCGACGCACGTTGTTACTGGAGACTAAGTTACTATGAAAACTCCCAAGTCTTCTGTCGACTGAGATTGGTCACTATATTAAAACCGAAGAGCCTGAAATTTCATTTCAGCGGTCTAGAAATTCTAGAAGTTACTTACATATTCTTCCATTCGAGTGAGGCGATGAATTGTAACTTGAATTGAAAACTTAAAAGTGATGGATGAAGGCGCTGATAATCATAAATTGATCGTACATATTAGATATCAACTGATTGGGCTCAGGAAGGAACAACTGGACAGCCCAAGGATAGTTGAAACGTTTCAGATAAGATCTCCGAGTCCGTCACTGTCCTTCAACGTTTCAACAGTTGACAACATTGTAATGCTGTCAGCGCGTCGTCGTACACGTGTTCCTGTCACCAAAGGGGACAGGTGTACAAAATAATTGCGCGGATTGCGCGGTGTTTTTCGGCCCGGTTGCACAGCTGTCTTTTAAGGAAACCATTTTGTAGTCAATTTTCTTGAGTTGGCGTTTCAGCTCGTTTTTCCAGAAAAAGCCGGGTTCCTTCAGCACCACATCCTCTTCCATCCCTCGCTGGAGCTGGGATGGCTGGCCTTGATATTCTGCTCCATCGTCGACCGCCAATCACCTGGGATAACTTTAAGTCCTCCCCTCTTCTTTTCCTTGCACAACGAACCTATGCATGGGCGCCACCTCCTTCTGCCCTCACTCCAGCAAAAGAAACGATTCGCGTATAACACCCACCACTCGCAGCCTCTGCTCCCTGCCGGAGACATTCTCATCCACTCTGGAGACCTCACACAATCCGGCACACTCAATGAACTTTGCGACGCTCTTGATTGGCTCAGTTTGCAGTCGCACCCTTTCAAAATATTCGCAGTAGGGTGCTCTTCTCTTCATTGCCGAGTTAATTGGGTTCGGTTGCCTTGACACAACGAGAGGATATCTTCAATGACTTGGAAACGTCTGATATATACAAGTAGAGGATCGGTGCTGGCATGTGTCCTCGCGACCCGGTTGGAAATTTCAGCTTCGTCGTCTACTGGCCTCGAAAGATGCTAAAATTTCCTGAATGTTTCGAAATACACATAATAAACAACTGAATTTTAAAAAAAAACACTTTCGAACGTGCTAGACGGGGTTTTTGGAAACATCTGCAAGTCTAATCCATTGGCGACATGAAAGAGAAGAAGGGTGAGTGTGGATCCGCGGGTCATGAAGCGATCTGCGTCACGCCCTAATGGCGAGAACAACCGACCAGATGGACATCACAGTCTGTATCAACGTGCACACACCGAAAAACACCGCAAGAATGGCACCATAGAACAGAAACGGCTGCATTTCAATCTGTTTCTTGATGTCCCGCATAAGTGAGGGGAGCCAGGAGCGTCTGTAGTTGATCTCTTTGTTCAGCCGATCAATACGATACGCCAGAACCTTGAGAAGTTGAAGGTAAGTACTTAGCATGTCGCCGGATGACTACCGAAAGACATGCCGTGAATTGTGACTTCTGATCAAGTGCAAGTGTCGTGGGGGCAAACGCCTCCCCAACGGCGGTCCGGAGATTCAATATGTCGAGATCCCGAGCCAGCCTATATAACTGGTCCTTTCCGTAAAGAGTGTGCAGCGTCCTTTTAACCTCCAGCCCGTAATCCTCAAGTCCCGAAACCCTGTAATCCATATACGTGAAATCACAAATCCATCTCAAAAAGCGGAAACGCCTGACCTTGCCACCCGATTATTGTGGTAATCCTGCAACATGAACAGGCCGTCGTCGGACAGAGCGTACACTTTGACGGAATCGCCCTCAAGCTGAAGGTGCTCGTGCAACAGCGTGGTGGGCACGATGGTCAGGTCGGCTTTTTCGACGTCTTTCAAGTTGAAGGCGAAGGTGACGGGAGTTTTCTTGGGCGATATCTTAAAATACTTGCGGATCTTCCCCTGAAATGTCTCGCCGACTTCTTCTATCTGCCCAAAACAAAGCGCGTGCCAATAGATCTGGGAAGCTTTGGGAACAAACTGGCACTAATGAATATAATGTTGGATCCGCAGGAACAGAACTCATCGTACCCCCCCATTAACAACATCATCCCACCCTATGGTCTTTTCGGCTGAGTCTATGAATTCCTGGATACGCGTGTCTTTGGGCGGGTTTTTTTTCGCATTGCTCTCCAGTAAATCGACAAGGAGCTCGGTACGTCGAAAGATAACTGAAATCGTGTCCACAACAGCCAACAGGAAATAAATGGTGTCCAGATGATGGTACCGCATACTGCCGGCTTCCTTGGGGTCCTCGAGCCCGTAGAGCACACTGCAAAATAACGCCAGCATATCCCGCCCTAGCATCGGGCCTGATATGGCTTGATTATTGACAATTTTCGGTAAAATCGCTTGAGCGCGGACATCTGCAGCCCGAAGGATTGCCTCGACCCTGTCAGTCTCCGATGCAGATCCTTCAGGGGTTGTATTCGAGGTATCATTAATGCCTTCTAGCTGCGCTTGAGCCCCTCCGGGGCTGGTCATCGAGACGGGGAGGGAGAGGGTGTGTGGTGGGGGATTATGATGGTCGAAGAGTGGGTGTTGTAGATTAGCAGGTGGGGTCGCGCCTGCTGGACGAGCCTGAGCACCTTCTGTGCTGGTCGAGGTGTGAGAAGACCCGGACAGTTGAGGTGGCAGATTGCTTTGAGAGAGTGGATCATGTACGCTAGCAGACGTCGTCATGGCTATGTCGCGCAGGTGGATGAGTGAGTGGGTGCTGTCATTGGGGAGTACTCGCCTGTTTAAACCGCAGAGGCTGCCATTGCTGTGTGATAAGAAATATCCCATCGTGCAGGGCTGACTTCCTAAGAACTTGCTGTATTAGACCCGAGCATGAAAGTAGTTCCATCCTCAGACAATGGTTTGATGGACGCTATGGATACTCAGTGTGCCTTTACATACTTCTGACTGATCACAAGGACAGAAGAGAGATAGGCACTGTTGTTCTGCTTACATATAGGTTTACGCAGCTGCGATAGGCTGCGATGTTATGGAGGCGCCGATCTGAGTCCAGGTCCCAGCGTGTAAGTTTTGCAGACAGGCAGACATGGCGGATCGCGGTGAAGGAAAACCGCTGAGCTTGGCTAGTCTCGTAGTACCCGCCGTTATAGGCTAAAAAACGAGTAAGTTCTATCAGTGAGTAGCGTGCAGGTTACGATACCTTGATCATTCAATTTTTGTGCGATTCGCAAACTCCGTTCCCTTTGTGCCAGCACTCCGAGTCTTTCTCACTCTTTGCTCCCCGCCACAATTCTGGATTTCTTCAACACCTCATCCTCTTCAACTCCCCGCTGCAGCTGGAATGGCTGGTCTTGATATTCTGCTCCACCGTCGACCACCAACTGCCTGGGATAACTTCAAGTCCTCTCCTCTTCTTTTCCTTGCACAACAAACCTACGCATGGACAGCACCTTCTACTCCCACCACCCTCTCTCCAGCGAAAGAAACGATTCGTGTCGTCTGCATTTCCGATACGCATAATACCCACCACTCCCAGCCTCCGCTCCCTGCTGGAGACATACTCGTCCACTCCGGAGACCTCACCCAATCCGGCACACTCAACGAGCTTTGCGACGCCCTTGATTGGCTCAATTCGCAGCCCCATCCTCTCAAAATCTTTAT
Organism: Hygrophoropsis aurantiaca; assembly: GCA_021014935.1. Taxonomy (NCBI): domain Eukaryota; kingdom Fungi; phylum Basidiomycota; class Agaricomycetes; order Boletales; family Hygrophoropsidaceae; genus Hygrophoropsis; species Hygrophoropsis aurantiaca. The sequence continues at coordinate 3,902 of MU268268.1, forward strand.
CGCAGGCAACCACGACTCCTCACTTGCCGATCCCAAAACACGCACGCACATCGTAAAAACGTACCCGGCACTTATATACCTCGAGAACTCCTCCACTGAACTCACAGTGCGTGGACGTGTGCTGCGGGTATACGGGAGCCCGTACACCCCCAAACATGGCTCATGGGCCTTTCAATACCCTCGCGTGTCCCCGGCTAGTTACTCCCCTCATGCGCATCCGTACGCTGAACACGAATCCACCTCGATCTGGACTTCCATTCCACCGCTAACTGATATCCTCATCACACACGGCCCTCCCTCCTCCCACCTCGATCTCGGCCGAACAGGCTGCTACGCTCTCTTATGCGCTCTCTGGCGTGTTCGACCTCAGTTGCATGTGTTTGGGCATATACATGCTGCGAGGGGCGTTGAACATATCACCTGGGGTCGAGTGCAGCGGGTGTACGAAGACGTATGTGCTGAGAAATCGGGATGGGGAGGGTTAACGAAGTTGGTCTGGTGGGCAGTCGTCGGGAAGGTGAGATTGTGGTTGTGGGGAGGAGATAACTTGCAAGAAAGGGAGCGAACGACTCTGGTGAATGCTGCAGCAGTTGGAGGTATGAAGGACGACCAGAGGAGAGGCGCAATTGTCGTCGAGATCTAGGTATTGTCACGACATCACGATTTTTTTCATGTTCCTTATATCTTTTAACCCACAGGTCTGGTCGCTATCCATCCAATACTCTCATCAAGTAAAGGGTGCTACGACTGGATGTAGTCGAGCAATCACAGTTTAATATTGTTCCGCATAGACTAACTCATCTCGTCCCTGGCCGCAGATGGCAGCTCCTACACACGTGCCGCGAGAACGCCATTATAATCGTCAGTATCGTTTTCGTCACCGAGGTGCTTGCGGGCGTGGCAGGGGTGGATGGCGAGAGATGCGTGCTGGGCTCGGGCATGCCAAAATGGGGCTTTGATTTCAATATCTGTCCATATATCGGTAGTTCTCGGTAAGTAAACCTCCATCCACGTCAACGATGCACTACGATCCCAACTGTGAATACAGGCATCCTCACCCGTATCCCGCCAATGATCTATCCGGCCTTGGTATTTCAGTTCGGATACATATCACGTAGTTTGCAGTCAAAATCTTCCTTTTGTTCTCTGGGGTACGTGCGTACTACATCTGCAAAACGTTCGAAATGAAGTGCTTCTTTTGCGTCTCTCGCGTTCAAATAGACGGTTGTGATTGGTGGAAAGATCTTGAAAATGGGTGTGTTGCCTGGACTAAACCAAACGGGCCACCCACTGGCTCCCAGTGGGTCGGCTAGGTTTTGCAGATGTACACTACATGATCTTACGCCTCTTCTTCCCATTCGTCCCGTTCTCCAAGTTGCCGGTTTGGCGCAGTCTTTTGCCTTCGCTTAAAGTACCGCTTGGAATCAGTCTTTGTCTGTGACTTGCCGGTGCTCGGAAAACGCTGCCTCTGGCTCCAAGCACTCGGAGTCGTGCCTGTAGATAAGAGGGATCAATAAGTGGGCACATATGTACATGTACAATCCACAGCTTTTGAACTGCGCAACAATTGACTTACCTCGATCCTGTTCATCTCGAATGCAGTCTCAACCACGCGCTTCAAGAAACAGTATCTGTTCTATAATATTAACAACAGAATCGTGAGCCGGCTTGGACCTAGCTGATGGCGACATCAGTAATAGCAACCAAACACCTGCTTACCTTCAACATGGCGATCTCGTCCTCGCCGTCATCGTCAGCGTCATCGCTGTCTACGTCGCTGGCGTTGTCGTCGCTGACGTCGTGCTGGATATCACGCGCACGCTCCCGTACTACGGGTACACCCAATGTTCTTGCTCTCTGTGCACCCATTGTCCGTGTCAATCCTGACGCAGATGCCTCATCCAAGGTCTTCATCCCCCGATCCGACGGTCCTGCTCCCGTCGACGCGACGATCCCACTCAAAGGCTTCAAATCCAAATCCAAATCCGACTTATCGTCACCATCCAATTCGCTATCCAGCTCGCGCTTCAAATCGTCCTGGTCACCGTTAGAAATTGCATCAATGTCTTCATCCCACGACTCGGATTTGTCATCTTTTATCCGGGTCACCTCCCGCCATATATTCGTCCGCACGCGTCCGCGCGCCCGACAGGGCCCGCACAGTTTGTAGGGCTGACCACTCCGTTTGAGGTCCTGCGAGGAGGTGAGGTTGGAGCAGCGCTCCTTGCTGCAGAGTGTGGGCATTGGGTGGGCGGTGGACCAGGGTGCTGTGGGGCAGACGGGTGTTGGGATGCGCCGCCGCGATTGGGCTATCGTGCTGTTACTGGTGGTGGTGGTGGTTTCGATCGATCAGTGTACTCATCTCCTGAGGTCGGTATGTTGTTATCCCGTTATCGCGTGGGCTGGGCGGCTTTAGATCTCTAAAGAAGCGCTTATATAATTTCGGATACTGATCGATGATCAGCTGAACTGACGGTGGTTCTGTGCCTCTAATAGCCATCATCTTGCTCCCAAAAGCGAAAAACTATGACGCCGTGGAAGATATTCTCAGGCTGATCGATGTGATCGTGTCGGCGCGAACTCAGTACTGCCACACGAGGATCTATGTGCATAGCTGGTGAGTCATCCTCCCCTGCTGGACGGCGCACAGATGCTGATAACCATTCGCTTTACATCTTTGCAGACCATGAGTATGTAGAGGATTCATCGAGACATCACTGGTGCCTTTTCTTCGTCGCTGGGGCCGCATTGACGGTCCTCGTTCTCTGGTGTAACGTGTTTTCTGCCTCTACATGGCAACCGGCGACGCAGATACAACTTGAACGACCCGGAATACAAACTACTAATGCTCGGCATCATCATCCCACCTCTCTTGGCTCTTCGCAACCTAGACACCCTTCAGAACGCACTATCGTACGGCCATGCGTATCCACGCCGCTTCACAGCTCTGTTTGCGAAACCATACTATTGTGCCCGCCTATCACTGCTCGGCGATCCTTGCAATGACAGCGGACCGTGACTCGGGAGTTGGGCGTGACAAAGCGACCGAACCGATGCGTATGTTTCGTTTCGCCTCTCAGTTAAATTTCCCAGGACTTGAACCCTGTTGTACCAGTGTCGAGTCAGCGTGCATGATGTAATCTACATTCGGTGGTGTTGTGGCATGGTGTGGTTTGTATGGCAAAAGCCTCGATTCCAAACAAAAGTGACTGAGTCACATGCCTTCCCCCCCTAATTAATGCACGACTCCGATACTTACCGCGCTTCGTCACGCCTTGAGACGGCCTTGGACCGAGTCTACGACCGTATATCCCGTCTAATTGCCCGCCATTTCGCGCTCAGGCTGCACGCTCGGTTTCCATGGCTAATCCACCAATGCCGTCCGCCGATGCCAAACCTTACAACGATGCAATGACCTCTGTGCCAGTGGGTGTCAGTGAGAATGGCGACGACCAGCACTTCATGCGCGACGAGGAACCGCACATGCTCACGCCTGAGCAGGGCTACGGATACTACCCCCTCACTCTGGGTCAGCAGCTGGCGGATGGCAAGCTCGAAATTGTCCGAAAGCTTGGCTGGGCCGGATATTCCAGCGTCTGGCTAGCACGCACGCACAAGTAAGCCGTTCGCTCGCCACGCTGACTGGGCTTATGACGGGCCACCATCTTAGGAACGCATACCCGGCGAAATACGTCGCTGTCAAGGTTCTCACCGTCAACGCCACTGCCGGCGTGATATACGACAAGCTCTACGAGCACAAGGCCCTCAAGATCATCAAAAAGGCCAATCCAAACCACCCGGGATACAAACACTGCCTCCACCTCCGCGACTCGTTTATCGCCAAAAGCTGCCATGGGCCCCACCTTTGCTTCGTCACCGATGTGCTTGGGTGGGATATGGTCGCGTTGCGTGGCCTGCAAGCCAACGGACGCGCCTTCCCGGTTGGACTCGCCAAACGCATCGTTAAGCAGACGCTCCTCGCTCTTGACTACCTGCACCGCGAGTGCAACCTCGTACACACAGGTACGAGTAATCCATTTTTGTCCCTGCGAATGTATGCCTCTAATGATGGCAATCCGCAGATGTCAAGCCTGATAATGTGCTTGTGTCTGTCGCTCAGGCAGAGCTGGACGACGCTATAGGACGCCTCCTTGAGGAATCTCCGTCGGCTTCTTACGAGCCTCGTATTGACCTGGAATTGTCCCCCGATCCAATTCTTACGGTCAAGTCTCAGCCCCTTCCCAATCTCGGTCTCGGACTAGACACGAGCAACCTTAGCGTCTGCCTGATAGACTATGGTCACTGTAGGTGCCAGCGCGCATATCAGTGTTTACCGCATATGTTCTAACAACGACCCATTTTACCTTTTACCTCTAGCAACGCCGGTCGGACACATTCCGGAAGAAGGCGTCCAGCCGGTGCTTCTCCGCGCCCCAGAAGTCATTCTCGGTCATCCATGGTCCACGCCGATCGATATATGGTCTGTGGGATGCCTGGTGAAGCGTATTTCTTATTTGCTTGCGCTCGCCTGCTGAAGTCAAGGGCCGCCTTGTACTAGGTGTTCGAATACCTCGTCGGAACAGCTCTGTTTCAACTTTACGAATATCCATCCAAGTCAATCGGCCTCGAAGATTCGCACCTCCGGCGAGTTATTGAAGCCATCGGTGCGTTCCCGCCGGGCTTTTTGGAGGCGTGCCCACGCCGATCTGAGTTTTTCGAGCAGGACGGTAAGTTGGGCGCTGCTGTCGTGGTTCACAAATACATAGCCAGTTCTGATTGATATTGTCTATCTGTGTAGGTTCTCTCATCCGCATCAAAGAGCTGTTCCCTCGCCCGATCGAACAATGTATGCGCAACTACAATGTCATGGATGAAGAAGACATTCCCGCTGCCGCAGCTTTCGCTCGAAGGTGCCTGACTATTGATCCGGGGGCACGACCGAGCGCATTGGAGCTATTAGATGATGAGTGGCTTGGGGATGTGTGACCGAGTGGTCATCCTCCCGCAGTAAAAGTAGCATAGCCTTGTGTTCAATATGCATTTTGGGCTGTCACGCCTCGCATCGGACTGGTGACGAGTCTAATTCGGAATACGTATTACTAACTGCCGCAGGATTCAGATGTTGTTGTCAGTGACTTGTTTTTTTTTGCCACACTCGGCAGTACAACATTTTGGGCTGTCACGCCTCGCAGACTGGTGGACGAGTCTAATTCGGAATACGCATTACTAACTGCCGCAGGATCCACTCGGCAGTACAACTCTACGCCACGAACCTCTGTATCCAACTGCTCTCCGTCATGCCCGACACCCTCCGCCTCAATTGCATGGGCATAGGCCAGCTGGAAAATAATATCTTCGAGGTCAACGTTACAGCCGTGGACACCGTCGCCTCCCTCAGAAAAGCGATCAAACATGAGCAGCCACGTACGTTCCCGCCGATAGTCTGGAGCTCTGGAGCGTTTCCCTGCCCACCGACGAGCAAAACCTGATCGAGCTCGCTGCTCGACTCCAGCCTTGATCCCGAGCGATCCTGACACCGGCGACCTATGACGGGGCTGCACAAAGCTTCAAGTTCCCGATCCTGAGCACTTGCACATTGTTGTCCGGCCGCCATGCCGGTGAGTTGTCTGTCTGCCATACTCTTCACGCCGATTACAGTTTTTGTTTTGTTTTGTTTTGGGATTCTCAGATCTTTCGGCGGCCTCGAATACTCCGTTTGTCAACAGACGACGCGCATACCTTTCGAAGGCTGACGCAGATCCTCGGAAAGCCATCCGCATTCTCCAAAAAAAAACAGACCGAGAAAGCCTACCTTTGCAACCGCAGATGCTCTCCCAGTCACCCATCTTCGGGCAGTCGTCAGAACCTTAGACAGACCGACACAGACACAGACAGCTCCTTCGTTCTCGTTCTCGGGCTTGAGCTTGCGCGCGAGATGAGCGCCGTTCGTGGGGATGGCGATCGGACTACACGCACAAGTTCAGGGAGATGCGCTCGTCCTGCGGTCGGCAAGTTCGTCGCGGCGGGCAAGGATGAGATCGGGAGCGACCCATTCCTGGAAGCCACCGCAAGTTTATTCAACCCTCAGGACAACATCGCACAGCTCCGACCAGTCGTTCCCTGCTTCCACAATCGTCGTGTTTAGCAAGTCTTTTTCGGTCGGTTTGGTATTACTAAAGCAGTCTAGATCTGTTGACTACTTAGGTGCCTGCATCGGTTTTGTTGGGTCCGTTTTCACAGACAACTTGGTTCAATCGGCTGTCCTGGTGCCGATAATCCCGCTGTTTTGGCATTTTTCAGCAGAGCTCCCGATGGCGGCGCTGCGATTCAGCGGCTCGAATGCCTGTATACTGCTCCGCGCCAATCCCGGCGATCCACACAGCTACTTCGATGCGGCAGGGATTCACCGACAACCAGGACCGGGAGCGCAGGGATGGGCTGATTTTCTGCGGGGCACTGTCAAGATATGCATCGGGTTCGGGAGGCAGTGCTCGGCCGTTCTGCACACGCACCGCTTTCGAGCCGGTACGCGGCGGCTGGTATATGGTCGCTCGTGACATCCACGACGACCCATATCGGCGCTTCCGCAGATACCGGCCGCGTGTTTGGGATGTTCACGCGTGCACGGCGACAACCTGTTTGTGCGGGACGTTGGGGGGGACGGAGTTCTGACTTTGGTTGGGCTGATCGGATGGGGGTCGGCGCGGGACGGGAGGGAGATTTTGGAGGCGCGTGATTTGCAGATGCTGAGGTTTTTTTTATTCCATCCGTTTCCCCACGAAGGCGGTGTCTCGTGGCCTTGGTTTAGCGCGGAGGGGGCGAGGGGGCAGCAAATATGGGAATGCGGGGGGGCAGCAAATGTGGGAATGCGGTGGAGACTTGAGCTTGGGGTCTCGACTACTTGTTGTGCATTGATGCTTCTCGCGTACTTGATATGAACA
>MU268270.1:0-10817 GCA_021014935.1 Hygrophoropsis aurantiaca
TCATCCTCAAACCTACTTCTTCACAGAAGTAGTGCTCATCCATTATTCGTCAATCACATCTCATCCTTGTAATACTTCTCATCGAAGTATTGCAGTTCTATCTCTTCCGCATTCAACTTGCTGCCATCTTGCAGCAGTGTCAATCCATCGACTCCCAAACTCACTCTCTCCCTCCTGTTGATTCATAAAGAGGCCATCCCAACGAACAACCAGGCTAGCTGACCGATCTCTATTGTGTGTTCCGTCAGGGTCTGGGGTGTTGGTTTTGTGTTTTGTTTCTAGCAGAGAATCACATCGAGATCGACAGCGATCCCGCGTTTTTCAGCAAGCTTGATGAGGTATGGTGTTGGGAGCTGGACGGGGAGGCATGAACAGAAGAAAGAGTAGATATCCGCGATGGATTGTGGACTCCTCGCACAGATCTATCTTCCGTAAGGCGTGGTTTCTTAGCATACCAATCGTGGTCAGAGTGCTGGCGGGCAGACAAAGCCTTGGAAATGTTTGATGCATTGCGGATATGAGAGTGTGGCAAGGTAGACCACATGCGGGAAGGGCCAGTACTTGATGACGTTGACTTGGATGTGATATGAGTGCGCAAAGACATAACTAGTGCATTCCGTGGTGCAGTTCGCACATTTGGCAGAGAGATCAAGTGTGCGTTATGTGATACAGAACGCACAATAGGCTGAGATGAAGTGACAGGCGGTAAGACGACGAGTTCGTCGTCGTCATCGCTGACGAGGGGTGTATGGGAACCATTCCCCAGTAAGACGTCCTGTTAAAGAGCAGCTGTGATAGGTCATAGATTCAGATAATCACCACAGGACCGAAATGGCTTTGTGCGTGTGCATACAGCTGCGCAGGAAGACCAATAAACGAGCAGAGGGGACACGTATATCCATCGCTGTGCCACTCCAGCACATAAATGCGGCCTTTCAGGACTAAGTGTTTGATATCAAGTACACAAAGAGATAAACTCACCGTACACAAACATTTTCAGAGAATCGTCCTCGTTATGAGAAGGTATATGTCTTTCCATGCCATTTGGAGGTAGGGAGAGACAAAAAGGATATACTTCCGTGGAGTTATGGGACATGGCTATGTGAATGAGATCCGAGTCACTGAGGATAGATGTTGTGTGGGGGGAGAGAATGAAGGGTGGAAAACAAAGGGAATCACAGGTTTATATGGCGATCAATACAGGTCTAGGGCAAGTCATCAGCGTTCACAAAAGGTATCATGTAGGTTGGTTCCGAAATAAGGAAGTGAAGGAATAAAGAAGCCATGTATGAAGAAGTTGATGCGGTGATTATAGGTAGCAAGAGTGTTTACGGGGCTGATTTGAAACTACATAACAATTGAATGTGATACATCCAAAGGTTATAATGGAAAAAGACAGAATGCTGGCAAAACACATAAGTTATGAGGCTGAATCATGCACGCTTGAAGTACCGAACTATAAGGAACACGCACCCATATCTGGATTGACTTTAATCATGTGATAAAAACGCGTCGCGACGTCATAGAAATTGCTTGATAAAAAATAATAACCCCTGTGCCTGTCTTTCGTTCCGCTCAGTGTTTGTCCAGACAATAGTTTGATCTACGTAAAAATGGCACAAAACCCGTCTGAAAACTCACGTAAAAGATCCAATCCATTCAGTGGACCACACGACGGAAACTGATCAATCAGAGACTTTCTGTCAAGGCCAGAATGAGGAGAAGAGGGAGAAGACGAAGATGAAGATAATTTGCTGTGGTTGGACGACGATCAACGAAAAGCGTTGGATATTGTGATAAGTCTTTTTTTAACAGGAAATGTGGGTGGGTGCATATATCTGAATGACTAAGGAGGCAATCAAAGGCACAGGGAAACCGTTTTCTCTTACGGCAATAATACAAGCAATGTACAAGAAGTATGATCATCATTGGAAGGTAGGCATTACGGCAAGCACGGGCCTTGCTGCAGCAAAAATTGGCGGTAAGTTTAACCTTACATGATTGTGAGCGTATGTCTACATTGATTCCCTCGAGGTCAAACACTGCATTGCTGGGCTGGGCTGGCGGGGAACGAGAAGACTGTTGATATCGCGTACAGGAAGCTGGACAAAAATTCTCCGGCGTTACAGAGATGGATAGAAACAGAGGTTCTGCTGATCGAAGAAAGTGAGCAGATTTAATAGCATTGAATCATAAGTTCAGTACAATCTGGCGAACAGTGTCAATGATAAGCGGGGAGATGCTTGATTTGCTTGACAAAGTGGGAAGGAGGACGAGGTATTGACAGGATGTACCATTTGGAGGAATGCAAGTGAGTGGTAGATCCAATTTTTAGGAACATATATGAACACGGCTCAATTGCAGGTAATAATCGTTAGATTTGGTGATTTACACCCTTCACAGTACGCTTTCTCTATTATATCTTTGTTCTATTGATTTCTACTATAGCCTATCCTGTTCCCCTTTCAATTTCACTCTAGGCATACTTTGATTCATCCCTGTAGCTTCAGTATTGACTGAGCTACAGTTGTACGCACATTTCGTTCCTTTGTTTACCTATGTTTGGTTCCTTACATCGAAATACTACAGAGTCCAGTTACACTAGTCTTAGCTACTTACACTGGACTCAAGGTACTGTAATTATCGTCCTAATCAATATATAGCTACTTACACTGGACTCAAGTGTCCCCAGAACATGTTAGAACTCACCCAGCAAGTTGCTGGATCGCTCCCTGAAGTCTACACTTCAATAATAATAGCGAGCGGGGATTTTTATCAACTCCCACCTGTCCCACCACGAGACAAGACAATAATTTTGTACGCATTTGAGGTGGCGGTATGGGATGCATTGATTCCCAAGAAAGTGCGGTTAACAAAAGTATACAGGCAGGCCGATGCGGGTGAGTGAGATGCTGAGTTAATTTACTGGAACTGATACGATACGGCAGAGTTTGCCAGAATACTGGATGAACTTAGGATGAACAATTTGCAGGATGAGTCGATCACAGTTTTGAAAAGCCTGGATCGGGATATAGACGAAAACTTGTTTCCCGGTGTAGAACCCGTCAAGCTGTATTCGATAGTTGCGCAAGTGGGCAGCGAACACAAGCGCAGATTGGATGCACTGGAATATAAACAGGTGTCATTCGAAGCGGCGGACACATGGGAAGGTGCGGAAGGAGATGCGGCGTTGAAAGACATGCCGGTGGAGAAGATGATCCACTCAAAGGAGGGTGCACAGGTAATGTTGAGGCGAAACTACGGGGAGTATCTTTACAATGGTTCAACGGGGGTAGTGGTTGGATTTTACGCGAAAGAAGACGTCGAGACGACCGGAGTGAAAGCGCCTCACGCCAACTCGATACGCAATGCTTTGGTCGACAATGAAGATATCCCTTTGGGCATGGAATGACCGATCGCCTCGTTGGAAAGCCGTGCCAGATCCAGCAAGATATTCCCGTTGGTTCGTTTTAGCACTGAGAACGGGCTAGAGTACGTTCTTCTGCCTTCGGAAATATTCAAGGGCGAAAACCAGCGGGGGAAAAAGGTGGCAACTCAGGCGCAGGTTCCGGTAACGCTTGCATGGGCACTGGCAATACACAAGTCCCAAGGCAAAAGCCTGAATAAAGTAGAAGTGGAGCTTCGCAAATCGTTCGCTGCAGGTAATGGTCATTTGGGTTGCTAGGTTGACATACTTTATGCTCTTTTCAGGCCAGGTATACGTGGTGTTGTCAAGAGCCAAATCATTGCAAGGCCTGAAAGTCAAGAATTTCGCACCAACGCTCGTTCGTGTGGACTCTAGAGTTCTTGCATGGCACGTGAAGGAATTCGGTCAGGCATAAATGATAAATGGTTCATCTGGTCACCGTAGAAAAGAGGAAACAGCCGGAAAAGCTACGGGGTTATTGCGTGTAGCACTCGAAGTATTTGCGTGACTCGCGCGTTACTTATGTATGCGTTACCTATGCGTCACCTATCATCCTATGCGTCATGTATCATAATACATTCATTGCTTGTGCGTTGCCTATGCATTAGTAATGCTGTTACTTACATGTATTGGTTGCGTGTGCTAGATATGGGTTATGCGTTTCGAGTCGGTTGGTGTATTTTGTTTGTTTTTCCTTTGGAATTGAACGGTGTGAAGATTGTATATGGTACCAGATGATACAGGGGGTAATGACTACGGACAGAAAGTACTTGCGGTCAGGGAGACAAGGGTATGGTACATGACTTTGAGATGCGTGATACACATCTCAAAATCCACATCTCAAAGTCATACGTTAAATATCTCGTTCTGGGAAGGAAGAATTCGGATGAGCGTGAAAAAGTATCCTTGCGATGCGTGGTACACATTGAAAGAAGATGATAAACAATCAAGATAAAGGACGGCGTACTCTGAGGTTATCAATGGGGCACCCTCTTATCCACTAATTAATAGCTCAATTCCATGTATTCGATCCCAGGTATTGGAGAAATTCACTGAGCAGTGGAAACGGAGAGCTTGAGACGTGTGTTACACATCTCAAGGTCGAGACAGGATCAAATGATCGTTCTGGGAATGAAGAATTCAGATGAGCATGAAAAGGAATTCTTGCGATGCGTGGTACACATCGAAAGAAGATGATTAACAATTGAGATAAAGGACGCCGTACTCTGGGTTTAGCGATGGGGTGACTCTCTAATCCCATAATTAACAACTTAATTCCAGGTATTCGATTGCTGGTCTGGAAGGAAAACCACATTGAGATGTGTGATACGCAACTCAACGGAGGAAGGTTGGATGGTTGTTGGGGCAAGGACACATAGTACGGGTCATTCAAGGGTCACCAATCATCCTTGGGACGTGTACCATTGGGCAGGTGGGAGCAAGGTGGGCTGCGCGGGTGTTGCCCAGACGTTGCCACATGTTGTGTGTTAGGAGGGTTGTTGCGCGTTACAGAGCGTTGTTGAGCATTATGGGGAGCGTTGTTGAGCGTTATGGGGAGCGTTGTTGAGCGTTATGTGTGCTGTTAAGTAGTGCCTAGAATTAAAGCTGTGCTTGTCTCAAATTTTACTCCTTGCTTTATTTTTTTTCGTGCAAAGAATGTAGTCCATCACAAGTAATCATAAATCTGTCTACGGATACAAAGCACTTGCAGAGTAAAATTAACGACGAGTCCACGAGTGAGAAGTGTCGCGCATCCCGATGACTTTGGCACTGGCTGCTTCCACGGTTTCCCTGATGGCCACCCCTCCTTGTGCCTTCCAAAACCTGAGTTCGTTGGGCCAGGTCTTCTGCGTGTAAAGCTTGGGCATATTCCCGTTTGCCAAACACTCGTTGATCTTGCTGTAGCGCTGGCTGTACCAATGCTCAGCAGATGAACTCCAATACCCAGTGGCAAACCCAGCCTTCTCCCACGTTTGAGGGTGGGGCCACCAGGAGAATTATTGGATTTGTTGGGGGTTATCCGCTGTACAAAAAAATTAGACCATAAATGTATCAGAATACGAAATATTTTACCCTTGCAGATGGGCAGCATCCCGATGACAACGTTGATTTCTTCGTCCGACAAATAATCTTCCCAGTGAGTGCCAAACGGAGTGCGTAGAGATCTACCGTTGCGGATGACGCCTTCTGATGGTCCTTTAACAAGATCGGACCAAGCAATGGGGGGTTCTTCAAGAAGCACAAAATCTTTGCAGATACACCAAAGTATTCCACCAGCCAACATTGCTGCTTGGGCGTGAGGGCGTCAGAGGAGGTTTTCCAAACGTATCTTGTAATTATTGTACTCGGCCGCCCAGTCTATATTTCCCGTGCGGGCAACAATAGGATCAGAGGGCGGGGTTCGGAACGCAGGAGGAATTGGGCAACGGTCAACGGCTAATGTCCGGATGGTAATGCCCGCACGCACGGCGAGATCAACGACGTGCTCTTGGGATGGACCCCAACCTGATCTGATAATATGTAGAGCAGAAGAAGCGGATGGGACAAGTAGGTACCAATCGCGATGGTACTGAGCATTTTGGGGGTGTAATCGGTAGCCGTGGACGTCGCCGAGATCGACCGGATACAAGTCAAAGTGGATTTGATTAACGAGGGCTACAGTATCGCGCTGTCGATCTGCGTGTAAGTCCCACAACAGTGCGGGAGGTGATATTCCCAAACTCAACATATGCCTCAACTTCAGCAGTTGCTTTTTTAACCCTGGCGAGATCCATGCGGGCGCCTTGCGGCATAGGTGTCATGATGTTGTTAAGGGAGATGGGATCTATGGGGGTGATCCCATACCTGGAGTAAAGCGATGACTCCAGAGAGTTGTGCTCGGGCGGATGGACAGGGGGTGCAGAAGTGGAAGCGACAACAGGTACAGGAGCAGGGGCGGGAGAAACGATGAGGACTGATGGGAAGGTGAATACGTCCAAAACGAATGTTGATGTAGGCGATAACAAAAGCTCTTCCCTGCGCTGATGCTCCTCTATGCATTTGCTGATCATGTCATCGCTTGGATTGTCGTCTGGGTGTGCGTCAACGGGCAGTGATCCAAATCTAAATTTGAAGGGGTAGAGGATGCCATTGCTGGGACAATAGCTGGGAGAGGTGATAAACAGACGTCCATGGAATATTCAATCTCAATGTCCATATAATGCACGGATGAGGTGGAAGGGTGGTCAAGACCAAGAGTGGGATTCGAGCTCCCGGGTTTGGGAAGGTCTTCATCACTATCGCAAGGATCTATTTGAGGTTGAAGGTCAAGATACATGTTTGGGTCGGTCTGATGACCCTCCGCCTCATTCCGAAAACGATTACGGACCAGCTGCCAATCATACCGAGCATGGGCAGGATCTCCGCAAGGGCAAGGAAATAACCCCGTGGTCTTATCGCGAGTACAGTCGTGTTTCTTTCCTGGAAGGAGATGAGAACATTGATGATCAAACAAATACATAGCGTACCATTCCATGTAATCGAACGCTGCAAACAGTGATAACTAGCAGCATGACCATGCACTTGGGCCTTGGGCATGTATGGCCAACGACATCCGGGTTCTTCACACCTGTCTACAAGTTAGCTTTTTCATATTAAATGGGGTATATGCGCACATTTTCTTGTTCATGCTGAATTTTGGTGTTTTCTTGCCTTGTTTGGAACGCACCATGGTGAGGCAAGGATGGAAACAGCTGAACGTATGCCGTGAGATTCACAACACAGATCAGGGGCCCACAGGTTCTGTGTCGCGAGATTCGCGACAAAGACACGGCAAAACGAAAGAGAAGAGAGTAAAACACAGGAATGTTGCGATGTCGATGGCCTAAACTATAAAGTTTGAGCGGCGACGTCATAGAAGTCTCTAATGATTGGATGGATCGAAAAGGGAACTGTTGATGGATGATCAAGAAAAACACATCCGAAAATCCAAGAGTTGTGAGGGTACATAAATTCTATCATATCTTGGAACGCATGGTACAGGTACCAAGAAAGGAACCTAGTTCGTCGAGCTCAAAAGACCGGACAAACCAAAAACACCAGGAGCCGCATAGTACTCGTCTCAAGATGATGAAGAGAACAACAAGATATGATAATTACTATCATAGATTCATGCAACTTTGTTTGTAAAAGCCAGATAAGTGAAAGAGAAGGTGCGAAATGTAAGCTGAAACTAACGTGTATACGGAGTTTGAGGTAATTATGCATATTCAAGTCACCGGGATTACTTTGTTCAACAGGATTTCATCTTCCAACCCGGGTCCAGCAATGATTTGGGCGTCATGTATGGCAACGGGGATGGCGGGGACAGGGGAGGGGCGGGGACGGCTACAGGAGGAGCATAACCCTGATGATCTTCATCGAGCTCTCTCCCCAAGGTGGTAGATCGCCCTACGTGATATCAGATGTGGCCAGGAAATAAACGTGGGCATTTTAAATGAAAACATACCATGACAAAAAATCCTGATGTTGTGAAAAGGAGGAAGGAAAAGTATGGAACTATAAGGCGGTGTCCGAGTTCAATTGAACCAACTGAGCCTCAGATTTGAGGGTTGCAAGAAGGATATGTGTTTCATGGTACAAAGCACAAATCTGTACACTGTATACTATAGTATGGGAAGGAGAAGGAGGTTGAGAACTCGTTCGCGTTATGTGTGATGTAGATCTAAATTAAGAAGCTCCGCTGGCGTTGCATTCTAATCAGCCTTTCTTGTGCCCGTTTTATTTTTTGGCGGTTGATTGGTATATTGGAACCACTTTACAAAAATACAATGCGTTGTATTAGGGTTTAGGGTTTGAGATGCGTGATACGCATCTCAACGGAGGGAGGTTGGATGGTTGTTGGGGCAAGGACACATAGTACGGGTTATCCAAGGGTCACCAATCATCCTTGGGACGTGTGGTACGTGTGGTACACGTCCCAAGGACATTGGGCAGGTGGGAGCAAGGTGGGAAACGAAAAAAGAAAGCAAACACCAGTTGAGGTGGCTGCACGGGTGTTGCCCAGACGTTGCCACATGTTGCGCGTTAAGAGCGTTGTTGCGCGTTACAGAGCGTTGTTGAGCGTTATGTGTGCTGTTAAGTAGTGCCTAGAATTAAAGCTGTGCTTGTCTCAAATTTTACTCCTTGCTTTATTTTTTTTCATGCAAAGAATGTAGTCCATCATTGTTGCGCGTTATAGAGCGTTGTTGCGCGTTATAGAACATCTAACCCTAACGCTAACCCGGTTGATTGAAATATTTGGAACCACTTTACAAAAATACAATGCGTTGTGTTGTGAATGGGCTACAACCACTGTGACCCCCCCGCTATAGTACCCATTTTTAAGTCATGCCCTTGGAGTATTTTCTGGCATGTCATCGTATGACCTTAATGCACTGTGCTCGCAAAGTGTGAGCCGCATTACTTGACGAGAAGATTTATTTATTACCTGCGCAATATTGTGCCGATTAGATCTATATTCTTCTCTTCAACATTGCATGGAAGCATTGCTTCCTCAATGACATTCATTGCGCAAACTTGGCAGAATGTCCGCGCTGCGAGACACAGCAGTCTACTTTCAGATCGTCGATGCTTCTGCATCTTGAATACCTTCCCTTATTGGGACGTCGACCAGAGACGGGGAAGTGCATAAGGTTGCATACCGGAGCCCTTTGACTCTTGGCGAGAACGGCTAACCTAGACATCAGTTGCGGTTTCCACAAGATATGTTTGATCTTACCGGATTATGATCGACAATGTCCCTTTGGCGGCGTGCTATTTCGTAACGAGTCCCGGGAACAGGCCACTGGACGCGCCCATTATATGAGTCGCAGAAAGGGTTCATGCAAGTGGGTAGTAGCCTCCACTCTGTTTGGCTATTCTGGGCTATACTGTACACAGAATATCGTCTGGCCCAGTTCACGACTGCTATATTTTCATCTGCCCGAACTGTTCTCCAAATGGAAGGACACCATGCGCTGCACCCATTGCCCATGAACCGCGTATCGGGCTGTACATTGATGCGCCCTCCGTTGATGTTTCCGAAATGCGTACCCGCTTCCATATCCTGCCTTCCAGCGGGTCCAACAAGCGCTCGAAACAGCCATAGCTGTTACATTTATACATCAAAGTGTGGAAACTGCCGTGGAAGGGGTATGTATCATACAGCTAGATTTACTTCCTAATATGGATATGGCTGCATTCAGCTCAAAAAACGGTTTCAAATGGTATGCATACCATGGGTATTGCCATATATGGCTAGATTTACTTCCAAATAGATTTACTTCCGCAGTCATAAGGTTCATATCAGCGGTGGAAGGTCCGTTGACGAGTATTTGGAAGAGGTCTTGTCCTTTGGCCTCGGAAACGGTGATTAAATTTCCTCGTACGACAATGTTCTCCTCGTTCTCGTACCCACAATCGTTGAGCCAGTGTTCGAATCCTATACTTCCACCTTGTGGGACAACTATGTTTAAATCCCTTGGACGGTCGTATATGCCCCCAGTAAGCATCTCTTGTGCGCTTGAACCCATAATAGCCCCTTTGCATTGATACAAAACCATTGCAAATTCATCAGTTTTTTCGAAGAAGAATCACTTTGAAATGCGACAGAAACGGTCTCGAGAGGCTTCATCACTGGAGGGGTGAAGGTATGTGCAGGTGGTACCCAGTGAAATAATCAACGGTATGGGGCAATGTTCCATAATAATTTTGGCAAGGTCGCTGTTATTTATCACTGATGGGCCAAGGCGTCGGCGAAACTGTGATGTTCTCCGTCATGGCGTCATTGGAAAGAAATAGGTCGGCGTCGAGTTGGGAAGTAACGAAATCAGTGCACATGACCTATTCATTGCGCATTCACGTTCATTATCGACAGCGACACAATGCAGGGGGGTTTGTCTAAGCCCTTAGGACGCGTGGCGCACAAGCAGATGAATCACTATTAGTGCAGGATGAAGTGAGAATGTCCACAACGATAGTACGACCATACAATGTTCCTAAATATCGGTAACCAGGTAATAAGAAGCCAAGATGCGTGATACGCATCCCAACAACCCGTAGCCGATAGTGTTTGTAGCAAAATGAAACAATGTCGAGGAATGCATGCGCGATTAAGGCAAAGGGAACATTAAGACATGTGGTACACGTCTGAACCGAGGATGGATTGAAAATACAGCGAAACGCCCTGGAGATACGTGGTACACATCCCAAGGCTTTAATGTCCGATGGCTGAGGGGTTTCAAGAACAAGGTCCGGTGACGCCTCGAAAGGAAGAGAACGATAGTTATGTGAGGCCAACACAAGCCCATCGGGACCGATGCTGAAAGCAGCGATGGGGAAGGTGGTAGGCTCGTTGGCTGGATAGATGGGA
>MU268271.1:0-10810 GCA_021014935.1 Hygrophoropsis aurantiaca
GCGCGGGTGGTGAATGACCCCGGAAGAGAGTGAGGCAGGAATATATACTCTGCGATACCGGTGTGTAAGATCATGTCTTCCCCACTTCTTGTGCACATGTCGAAGCTATGCTGTTGAAGCCGCGTTGATAGACGCTCGTTTCAGTGTCCGAATGTGATTCTTCAAATCATCTCCTTGCTCTCTTTGTATAACACCCCATCCCTCACCGTCTTAGTATTCAAGCGCTGCCTCTACTGTTTGCCATTCAATCCGTCACCCAAAGTCAACAGTAAATGACAATGCTCGATGCAGAGTGTGATATCCTTTCTTTACACACGGCGATGATGAAGCATTAGATTTGGTGTGCTTCCCGGCTTGGTTCTGGAAGCGCTAAAAATAACCGAGGTAGAGATAACGCTCGCTGACGATGCATATCATCCCATATCATCATGCTTGATCGAGCCTTTCCTCATGACTCGCATTCGCTCGTTCGCGTAAATGTACGTACTATCGTTGTCGGAATTGTGGCATTTGACGAGGTAAAATCTTCATTCACGACGAGGATTTGCTGTAGTGAGACTTTAAATGGCATTTGGAGGGATTATAATTGATCTATTTTGCCTGTGGTGCTCATCATGCAGATGTAGTGACGGTAAACTGACAGCGTTGTTTGGATCCAAGCCTGTTGCCAAACAAGTCCACGTGATCCCGTAACGTTGAAGCAACCACGGCGACGTTGCTGCCAGTGCCACTCCGAGTCCGGGCATCCGTCAAAACCTGTGTTTCTTCGCGACAAACATGGGCAACAAAAGAGCAAACCCGGTTTGACATTCCAACGCCGCAGACCCTGCTGAAAGCTCCATCATCCCTGGACTCGTCAGTCAAACCATCCACATCCGAGTCCGTTAAATGCAAGCACGTAAGGTCGACGAGCCTGAACATAAGCAATCTGAACAGTTTCCGAAAAAAGCAAAATAAAAGTGGGCACACTTGGAGCTGATACTCTAATGCAACAATGTATGCTGAAAACGTACCGGCACGATTCAAGGTCAGTTCGCAAGCATGTCCATCGGACAGTTCCTTTGTGCACAAAATAGCAGGCACCGATCCGAAATGCAACGATTCGCCTTCAATTCGTTTGCATTCCGGCGCTATCCAATGCTTGATATGTTGCATTATATCACAATTTCTCGACACCGTTTAATCTATCTGGGGGGCGATACCAAAGCAACGTGTTATTTAACCAAAGCTACCGTTATTTATTTCTGAACACAGAAATCATCGTGCAATTCATAAATTTCGAGTAAGTTGCAAGACATCAGCAAAAGAACGAATAGATCAGTATATCTACAATGTCCCTGGACAATAGAATCACAAATACATTGTTAGATGGCATACAATGATCCATATTCTTATGCTCACCACTCCAGTCTACTTACTCGTCGTCGCTGCGAGACGAACAACACGACGTGAACATCGTGCGGAATATATCCCAGCAGTTCACTTTCACATCAGCCCATTCTTCTTCTCCCGACTCATCATCCCCCGGTTTCTTGTCCTTGGACGTGTCCATATACAGCCGCTGTGTCCGAAAGCATTGATCAGAGAATAGAGCGGGAGTATAAGAGGATGTACTGACTGCATCGGCCTGGCCTAATGCTACCTTGCCGACTGCTGAGGACTTTGGCATCTTTAGAGGCGGCGGCTGCATCTCAATTCCATCTGGAGCGTGTTTGTCGCGACGAAAGCGCGCGCCGATGCGACCAAGGAGGTTGTTATGCGCAGAGCGGGCCGCGGACGACGTAGACGATGCATTCGGTGCGGCTCTATCTTTTGAGGCCCTCGGGATTGGCGGTTTCAAGGGTATCTACCAGTGTAATGATTAGGAGACGCGTAGCAACTGGAATATCGACGAGCTCACCTCGGCTATTGGGATAGTCTGCAAATGAATAAAATTAATGGTGCGAGTGCGATATCGTGCTAAGACCGATAGACTTACAGATATTTGGGGACGTGCGCGGGCAGGGAGCTTATAATATGAAGAGATGTTAAGTCAGTACGAAAGGGAGGAAGCGATGCATACATCTATATCGGAAGTGTCCCAAAAGTCATCGGGAACTGGTGGAGGATTTGATCTTGGGTTAATTGGGGGTGGCGCTCCGGCAGGTAACTGGGATACAAGGGATTAGTAGAGAACGCAAAGTGAGACGGAATTCAAGAATAAACGCACATCTAAGATGGAGGGGGACAGCGAACCGCTACGAAGTCGGGAAGTGCTCTATGGATGCCTGTCAAGATGAATGCAATATATGTATACCATAACACGTACTGGTTGCGGGGGGTCGCCTGCTACAACGACGGGAGGCTGAGCGTCTTGTAAGGAAGCCTGAGGTACAGTAGAGAGAATAGCAGATGACGTACCATGGTGGTGTCCGAGTCCTCTACTTCAAGTGGGGGAACATCCCACAGGTGTATGCTCCCCTCCATGGTCCCAGTAATGATAGACCGACCACTGGGAGACCACGCGACCGAGAAATATCTGACATTGTCTTGAGCCTGAAGTGAATCGCCGAGCTGTCGCTGTGTGTTCCGGTCCCAAACGCGGACCGTGGCACCACCCACACTGGCCAAGCGGCGGCCGTCGTGGCTCAGTGCAATCTGCCTGACGGTATCCTCGTGCCCCAGCATCGGATCGCCGACTTCTTGCCCAGTGGAGGCATCCCATACGCGAATCAATCTGTCGTACGATGCGGTGATGATTTGTTTCCCGTCTGGTGTAAACAACGCTGACGACACCGTAGTCGTATGTGACTTGACTGGCCCGAGGACTAATTTGCCCGTGGCCACATCAAATACTCGTACATTCCCTTCCCTTGACCCCGCTACAAGTCGCGTGCCATCTCGTGAAAATGCCAGGCAGTATACGTCCTCGCCGACCTGAAATGGTTCCCTAATCCGCTGTCCTGTCGCCGCATCCAGCAACACTACGTCGTTATACGCCGTCGCTCCAATCAACTGCCCGCCCGGCGAAAAGGCCACACGATAGCCCTCCACCTCTTCTTCCTTTGTCCACACCACACTCCTGCTTTCCAAATTCCACAAAACAACACGGTCTGATTCCCTCCCGCTCACTGCCAACGTCCGCTCATCGGGGGATATTGATATGTACCGCACCATAATTTCGTGCTCGAGATTCTCCTCTTCCTGCTTTTCGCTCTCCACATTCCAGATTCGAACTGTCTTGTCGTTTGATCCGCTAACCATCTGCTTTCCATCCCTGAAGTATGCCACCGACTCTACCTCACTCGTATGCCCCTTGAAAACCTTCGTTGGGAGACGGGATGCTGGACCATTTTCAAGCTCGGGAGATGCGGCTGAGGTCGACATGGGCCAGTGCTTGAGTGGTGGAAGCCAACGGTAAGGTAGAATTAGAACCTATCATATGCTATACCGGTGTGTAAACCATAGCTTCCCTACTACTTCCTGTGCTGTGACACACTGAACATGGCATGTCAAGGACATGCGGCTTATAGGCGCTTCGTGTGGCGCTTAAGTTGACGCTCATTCTTGAACGGCCGGGCGTTTACTGCTGTTTTCCTCAGTGTTTCCTCATCGTCGTGGATCGACTGCCCAGTTCCAAGTCATACCATGGGACTCTTGCAACGCGTAACACGCCGGACGACAGGCAGCGCGATTTACAACGAGTAATACATGTTTCGCAGCGACAGTAGTGGAAAATGTTCGCATAGGACGGTGGCACTCATACTTATCGCGGTTCTCGGGTTAAGTATTGATTATTCGAGTGTTATTATTTTAAACCAAATTCTACCATCTCCACCAATCAGAGTACGCCATCACGGTAGTCGTAAGGGTTCGTAAACATCAACCTTCTTCCAAGCTTAAGCGATAAGCGAGGTGCTTTGCAGATGCCTAGTAGTATGTAGGTTCGGAGCAAGCCCCGGCTCCGGCCGCAAGCGGCACCTTCGCCAGAAGGGGCTTGCTGCAGCCTCGATAGAAAGAAGGGGGTCCAGAGGATATTCATACAATGCTTCAAACGCGGCCGATTTTTATAATAAAAATTACTATCTTGTACTTATGTGGTCTGTCTTTCTATTGAAAGTGTTGCTATATCGTCAGAATGCCTTGATATTAAAAAAATGACTACTGAGATCTGGTGCAGTGACCAAGTAGTCTTTCG
Organism: Hygrophoropsis aurantiaca; assembly: GCA_021014935.1. Taxonomy (NCBI): domain Eukaryota; kingdom Fungi; phylum Basidiomycota; class Agaricomycetes; order Boletales; family Hygrophoropsidaceae; genus Hygrophoropsis; species Hygrophoropsis aurantiaca. The sequence goes on from MU268271.1 coordinate 4,178, forward strand.
GGTCTGACAACCGCAATTCTTTGCCGTTTGTATCGATCCATTGGTATAGATTGATCCACATGCTTTCAGAATCAACATACAAGCGTCAGAATGCGACCGGTCTATACATCGGGCTTGCTAGAAGTCAAACAGTCAGGAGTGGCTGTGACGCTGTGATACCTACATGGTGTCACAGTCAATAAAATATTTAATTTAAATATTGATGAGAGATAACGAACAAGAAATGGGGAAATCGATCAAGGAGCGTATCTCCTTCGTTCCAGAATGACGGCACCTACAGAAGTCGAAATGTTGATCGTCAATCCAGACTGGGAAGATTTACTTCAAGACCTACCGTGCCCATCCGACTCGGAATCTCGAGGGGTGAAGTTTCAATGTCACCTAGTGTTCACGTTAATTGTCTATTTGAACCTGTCGCTTCGAGACTTCCTCTTTTTCCTGTTCGAGAGCAGCATTCCATCAGTTAGACAAAGGGCCGGAACGTTCATGGGAAACAACCCTACCTGGGAGGTCCCATTTGCTCCTGCGAGAATGTACCAAGCATGGCACAGCCGCTTCCCGCGCTGTGTCGATCACTTACACGATACGATTGTCAAGCAATGCGCAGAAGAGATAATACTAAAGGAAAGTAATTGCATCATTAGCGAGAAGACATTAAAAGTGAAACAAAAACAATGCACTATGGAATCGATACGCACCACATTGGATCCCGGAAAACTTGTCGCGCAGTATCGCGAATTTGCGCCATTCACATGGGCCCTGTTGTTAATCTTTACGACAGTGCCAAACGCGCACCGAAAGCAGAAAGCGGCGGCGGCGCGTCGACGGAAAGCGGCTGTGCACGGCGACCACACCGGACTCAGAGAGGAATCTGAGTCTGAGCCGGACTCTTGGATCGAAGATATGGACGGCGGGGATTCATGGGGCGATGGTTTCAGTGGAGAAACTGGCGAGGACTGGAAAGCACAGGGGTTTGTCAGAAATGCAACATTTGTACGAATTTTCTTGATGCTGCATGGTTAATACTTACCTGCGTACCAATGGTAGACACTTGTGTTTGTCATCAGTATGATGGCATTCACACGCAACGGTGCAACGAACCTGTTTGCGATGGTGTTGGGTTTGTTCCTCGAGATTGGTGGAACAAGTTCACGCGTCATTTCAACGCTGAGCAACGCTGGTGTTTGCGTATCCACGACAACAATCGAGCGCCTTAAAAAAGTGTTATCAGATGATGCGAAGCACCATGCCGTCCAACTCATGCAGGGATCAGATCAGTTTATGACAATTTTCGATAATATCAATATTTACCTTCGAAAGTTTCAGCAACGGCTCTTCAATAAAAACTCCATGATCCATGCGACAAACGTTGCTGTAGTTGCACTCCACGACGTCAGCTCAGAAGCTGGAAATCTATCGAAAAAGTTAGAGAATCGTGGAAAACGATCAGCTGCGACAGGAGACGATATCAAGCCTACCCTAGAAGATGAACAGAAGATATTTGGATCGTTCAAGGGTTTGGTTACCCATTTCATCCTTGCGTATTGCCCTGGAAATGAGTCGTGGAAGGATCGGCCACGCATGATCAAGATTGCAGATGAACTGATGGCATCTGATCGGCCTCTTCCAGTACGAAAATCGGATACGCGGCCGCTAGGAATGTTCGATGTTGACGAAGGCTCTAAGAAAGGGATTATCAATGTGCTGAAGAGCATTCAAGAAATCTCTGGACTTACAGAAGAGGAGTGGTCTGGGAAGGTACGGATCATTGCAGGCGACTGGTTAACCACGAGCAATCTGCGAAGCGCGAGGCGAGATCGTAACGATGATATCAATTCCATGGAGCGGCTGGAGTATCCTGAAGATTTGAGTCAGCTATTTCATTTTGCCTTAAATGCATCTCATATGATGATGCGCTTACACTTCGGAAATGCCATTAATGATCCTGGATCGCTTGCCAAACACAAGGGCCTCTTAAATCGAACGTGGGATGCTGCAAAACTGAACTATGCTGATGGGAAGGCGTTGATAAGACACTCGTTGATTGCACGGATCTTATATACAATAATGTAAGTCTGGCGCACATAAAGCATTGTCAATATGTGATCCTGTGAATCCATTACTCACTATCAGCTGTACAGGCTTAAAAACGGCATGACACGATGGTCTGAGCTCGCAAAATGGAAGCCTGAAGAAGAAGAAGTCAGCAAATTTGTCCAGGAATTTGTTTTAGAATATACAAACCCTTCGACAGCTGAAAACGCTAAAGCCATACAAGATGACTGGCGTGCCCACTCTGTGTATTTCATCCGAGATACTCTTCTTTTTTGCGAGTTCGAACATGCGGTCAGCCACGCCGACGCTGGTCGTGTCCTTCGAGTGTTGAAGTACTGGTCTTTCTCGTTCCGTGGTGCTGGTCTTCACAACTACGCAAGAGAATGCATTGAAATATTACTTCGCTGGAAATATGAATTAAGCCCCGAGCTTCGTGCTGCATTGGAGCAATCATGGTTTATCAACCGCTGGGGTCTTCCAGGACGTTGGATTGCGGCAGATTTATATCTTGAACAGTTAAATTTCTGGGTCAAGGTTAGTATAACGGGCACAGCTTTTATAATGGGGTGCTTACCTAGCTTATGGCTTATACTTCCAGCGCGTCTTCATTGCGAAAGGCTCGGGTGTGACATTGAGGTATATCATTGAAAAGGGATCAGCATGCGTTGAAGCTTTTCGAGAGATCAGCCATCTGTTCGCTCGTACCTTTGGATATGCTGATCGTGCAAGACGGCACAAGGAGGTGGATATTGGCCAAGATCTCCGCTTGCTCACAGAAGACATGTTTCGAGCCCGACTCCATGTCCCAACTGCTGATCGTGGAGTGCTAACAGCTGCAAAAGTCAACAAAAAAACAGGGAAAGTAACTGTAGCATCACAAAGCGCTATAGTTGATTGCTTCGATACTGGAATTCAACTCCTGAACGACGGAAAGTTTTCGGAATTCATCCATACCACTACGTGGGATCCTGCAGTTGGTTACCCTGTTGACGTGCTGTTGTCGCAGGCTGAAGCTACTGACGTCTTACGAAATGGATCCATCTTTGATAGCGTTGACGAAAATCCGATAACACGGGACGATTTTGATGATATTGATGATGGCGATACTCACAAGCAAAGATGCCCAGGTCTTGGCAGTTTGGGCGGGGGGATGGACTATGCAGATAGCATTGTGTGACCAGTCAATACGTTATCTAGGAGCTATAGTGTATGGAAACGCAGTGGTGCCATTGAAGTACTGTTGAGGGACTGAGGAAGTTGGAACATAATGGTTCGGCTGGGTACGCATATGCTGATTGGAATAAAGCGCCTTAACCTCGTAATTCGGGTTGTGATACCAACCGTTTGAATCGGCCACGATCCTCCGAGCACTTGGCGCGAAGGGTGTCGCAACTGCGTAATTCACTGTAGGGTGCGTTGGACTTGTGATCGCATGTTGCGGGTGATAGATGTGACCTCCTCCTGTTCCATGTCCAGAGCGTGAACCTGAAAAGCCCATTGGCTGTGCGTAGTGATTCCATGAGCTCGCTATTTGCGTGTATTGATGAGTTGGCCCGTAGCGCTGACTTGAATATGCTTGTGACTGATTGTAATGGGGGGGATGCGATAAATTTGAAGTCGGAGGGACAGCGGCTACCACATTGCGATGATAAACCTGAGGTACCAAGTTTGATGCCGAATCTTGATTATAGTTTGAGGGAACGACGGGATGACATTGATAAAATACATCATCTACATGTTCAAACACAGTTGTTAGCGAGCAATTCTCAAAGTTAAATTATCTGAAAAGGTTCACCTTGTTTATTTCCCGAACTGACTTGGTGGGCGCTACCAGAAGGGATCTGTTGTGAACGATCCTTAATGCCCATGGATGTGCTAGTGATGCGAACGGGAGAAAATGCCGGCTGTGATAGTGGTAACAAAGCATGTTGAGGTGACGCGTGAGGTGTTGCATCTGGGTCTTCGTCATTTCCCAAAACCATTTGTCGCGCCTTCTTACGCTTTCCAGCCCGAGATGATGGAGTTATTGACTCCGCAGCCTCAAGACGCCATTCTGTGATCAACGCAGACACCACTGATAAGTCTGCTGTGGAAGCCAGATCCCACTGGACCACTTGACGAATGAGTTCGGGAGTTATGTCGGCAACTTGGAGAAAAATGCTGCTCCGCTGTACCATTTGTTTTAGTGTTTTATCTGGTAGGTCGGCTCTCTTTGACATCAAAGACCAGCCCCCAGTAGATTGAGTGCGTTGCGCATGGCGTTGAGTTCTCCATGAATCTAAAATTGCTTCAAGCTTTTCTTGCTGGGGTGCCGCAAGTGTGAACTTATGTTTAATGGGAACGAACGGCGCTTGAGACATTGGCATTGCAATAGCAACACCAGCAGAAGTGGTGGATAGCGATGATTCCTGTGACGTGATGGATGAGACTGACAATGCGTGAGGTCGTTGAGTGGTGGGAACATCGGTTTCTGGAACTCGGACTTGAAGGGGAAATAAGAATTCTGTCGCGTAAGCGGTGAGTCGAGCATCATGTGGAGTGGGAGGCAGATAACGTTCAAGAAGTGATGGGTTACAGTTATGGCAGCAACGTCCAGGTGGGGCAGAGCGGCCTAAATCTAGGACTGTCCACGAGAGCTGGACGGCGCTCTGCTGCGATCGTATGCCAAGTTTGACAGGCTGGGATAACTGTTGATTGAGATTCTTGTAAACGTTCAACTTTGTATTTGGACGAAAGTGAGTTTTCATAAATTTATGTATGCAGCCTTTGTGATGTATGTGAGTGCTTTGTTTTCTAGGTGACTGGTAATGGATCATACCGGGGTTTGTCTCATCGTATCCCAAGTTAATTAGAGCCTCCAATGCTTGCTCTATCTTATTGCGATTACTGGTATGTGATTTCGGCTCCATCAACTTGATTTTCCCCTTCTTTGTGACCCCCGGTACACAGGCTTTCGGTCGAAATGCCCACTTTGGAAGAAACAGCATGCACACTGCTTCCAGTGCTCTATCACGACCGCCTCTTCCCCAGCGCTGCGCCAGGACCGATATGCTGCGTGGAACTGTTAAAAGAACCACATACTGGACATCGGGGACATTGCATCCCATTCCAGCAGCATCCGTTGCGCATAAAATGCGTATTTTACCTTCTCGGAATTTGTCCCATACTAATGCTTTTGCATTCTCAGATGCCAGGGCAACAAATGTTTGTACAAGTCCTCGAAGATGTTCAGGGAGAATTTTCCGGATCGTTTCCACGGCAGCGCGACATTCACTCAACTTTTCGAAGTAGAATAGACATTTGGGTATGATTGTCGGAGGTGCGTTATTTGGAATGATTGGAGGGAAAATGCTGAGTGCATCAAGAACAGGATTCTTTGTATTTTCGAGCACCCGCAACAGAAATGTGAGGTTCTGCCGCTCACATCCCACGTTGATGCCCCAGAATGGTCGGAAACCAAAAGATAATGATAAAAGATAATGATTTCCAGATCACATTGAATGTATGCGTGGAGCACGTTGCAGTACACGCAACCACAGGGACTTCCTGGCCAATGTAGTTGCGGAGCTTCGACAAGTCTCCGTATTCCTTACGGAAATCGTCACCCCACTCGACAATGCAATGTGCTTCATCGACAATCACTGCTTGAACTCTTGCACGAAAGTTCGCATCCTGCCAAAGCGCCGCAAAACTGTCGCCTAGTGCCATCTCAGGCGACACATAGTATAAGTGATCTTTACCTTGGCGAAGACTTGCCCAAACGCTTGGGGACACGGTGTTCTCGTTAATCATTGAAGCCCGTAAGCCTTTCGCTTCCGCTTCAGAAACCTTTTAATGAATCATTTCCGGTGTTCAGCAAATATTTAATGACTTGACAACATACCTGGTCCCTTTCCAAAGCTTTAAGGGGGCAAATAACAATGACTAGCTTTTTCTTTTCCATAGCGGCGAGCCCTTGGAATACCAAGCTTTTCCCATAGCCAGTGCCTGCGACAAGGATGGAATCATATCCTTGTCTCACACGATGGATCATGTGAGCCTGCCAATCGTCCATTTCGAATTGTAGTTTGAGTCGTTTGCTGACTTTTTCTTTAACATCTTGCACAGTTTCTTTCGACGTGTTTATTCCTGGAAGCGGATTTGATGATGGTGCCTTCCTGGTTCGTGGCGTTTGGTAGTGTTTATGGCGGCAGCCCCGAGGGGTTTCAGGTGCAGGTGGGGTGCGTGGTATGTTCATGTAAGGTTCTAGGACTTAGCAGCATCAGGAAAAAGTGAACTTCTATAAGAAGGGTGGGAAATTACATACATGCATATATAGGTACTTATAGAGCCATATAGAGACATATAGAAATTCAGGTTCTATAAACAGCTATGTGGCGCTATATGTTGCTATAGGAAAGGTAAACCTATACATCCTCTACCATAAAGTTTGATATGCGTATTTACTTGACCAGTTATTAACCCAAAACTTACTAGCCTCATCCAAAACATTCCCTGTGGTCCAATGAGTAGGAACACCTTCTTTCCCAAAGGCAGGAATCAGCTGGCATGACTGGCGTATGGAAGAAAGTGGTAAAA
>MU268274.1:0-10759 GCA_021014935.1 Hygrophoropsis aurantiaca
TGGATGACTTTCCGTAGGCGTTTATTGAGCTGAATAGAATAAATTTGAACGAATTTGGATGGGTCTGCCGTGCTGCCGAGGGAGAATGCCACCGAATTTCCAATTTCTTAAACAACATACCCTCCAATAAACCTTAATCTGTTGAGGGGGTCCCCCCCCCCCAACAGATGTTACAGAATATAATAAACAGGATTAAACCTATTTGCGGACACTAACGCCTACGAACTCGCTTAGGTAAGCATGCATGTCGATTCATCAACGCGTCAACGTAGAATTGTCGATGAGTCATTTCTGCAGTACGCTTTTTGCTGTGGTCAATGTGGCACTCACGCAAGTCACTTTAACACCCGACGACCCCAAGGACAACCTCTGCTGTTCGCTCGTAATGTTCCTTTCTGGTAAATGGGGAAACGATTGCGAACTGAACGCTTGGCGAACGCTCTCAAGCCTCTTTGTTGGCAGCGGTACTCTAACGAACAAAAATTCTTTCCTCTTCTGTTTCAGTTGCAACATCCTGACAGGTTGTTCACGATCGTGACGTTGTGAACTGAATACTGATTTATATTGCAGTAATTTATGTGCTTGTGCTACGGTTTATGCAGGTGAATAAAATAATCCCTTTTCGTCGATTTGCAATGTAATTTGAACTCCGCTCTATTTTATTCTCTGAATAAAAGCCTACGGAAAGTCATCCAATCTCAAAAGCAGCGTGAAATCGACGGCAGTTCGGCTCTTTGTTTGGCTACTTTCCCATACGCGTGCAAAGTATGGCTTCATCAGCCACAATTACGGGGTGTGTTGACCTTGATGAACAAAATAATTATAAAAAAAAGCACATGACACCACTATCGCCAAACCCCGAAACTTGAAAGATATCGCTAGTAGTTAATTACAGTAACTACTAGCCTCATAAAAAAATATGGATGAAATTGCCCGACATGCACAATTACCTTGGGAACCTAGGTCACTCAGCCCCATAATTGTGGCTGATGAAGCCAGAGTTTGCATCCGTGAGAAACTGAGAATTAATGGGATATTCCGATACGAATGATTGCGACGCATAAGTAAGGTTAGGGTTACGTGTTCCCTCAGCCTCCTCCATGACATCATTCCGCAGGAGGTTGAGGGAACACGTAACCCTAACCTTAGAGCGAGGTAATAACCGTTTTGCTTGCTTGACGAGAGACTTGGGACTCCGGCGTTCTGTGACTTGGGTCGCTAAAATAATATAGTACTACAGTGCAACAACATTACTATTCCTGCTTTCCTGTGCTGCAGCCCACCACTTCTCGGTATCTTGATCTAACTGTGCCAACCTTACATCTTCTAGCCTCAAATACTCACTTGGATGAAGTGTTAGCAACGTTTCATCAAAATCTCTCAGCAAACGAATGTTATCCCTTCCATGACCTCGCGACAATGCCACATACACGTTGAATGGCGTGATTCCTCCACTTGGTGGAGTTGCGATGTCAATAAGCGAGTAACTAATGGTCTGTCCTTGGGCGCGGTAGTCGGTGAATCCATATGCAGGCGTAAGTGGTAACTGTCGTCTTGTAACTTTCTGCTCCTTCCCCCCGAGCTTGATGGTAAATGATCTTTCCATCGGGGTGAGTGGTAAAACGTCTTTCTCCAACCCGTCAAGCTGACTAGCTTTCGTGCGGTAGAGACGCACAAGAATGTAGGCCGGTGGGTACGCCAGCTGTACAATAGATTTTGATGACGAGTACTCGGTTTCGCGTTCATCAAGGACAATTTCAGTAATCTCCCCTCGAGCTCCATTGGCCACATCCAGTTCTGTTTCGACATTGAAAGTCACCATGACTTTCGCGCCAATCGCAAGCTCCACTGAACCCGGCAATCCTCCTCGCTCATCACGCTTTCCTGTCCACCCCTTTGGCTTGGTTGCGACTGCGAACTGCTCGAGCATTGTCAATGCACGACCTTTAATATGATCATATGCTTTGCATACAAGCATTTGGTTGTTGTTTTTTTGACAATTTGCTCGCATCATGTTCGAATTCCAGTGGCGTCGAACACTGTGTCGGGGTGTGATCAAAACGACATCGTTCCATGGCGATGAATTAAAGTCTGTTGGGGGGCATGTGGGACTGGTGATGATCAAAGAGCGCAGCATCTCGATGTGATGTGCATGGCAGTTTCCATGACGGACATGTCGAAGAAGGTCCAGCCATTCGGGATCTGTAACCCGGACCTGCTCTTTCAGGCGTACAACAGTTGTAAACTGTTCATAAATCTTGCGTCCCAACATCTCCTCCCCCGTATCTTTCGATGGGTTGCAAGGCCAGTACAAAGGTGCGCTTGCTTTGGCAGCCACTGGAGGAAATTGATGAAAATCCCCCACCAAGATGACGTTCACCCCCCCCAAAAGCTTTTTCTGTGCCGTTCATACCAGCTAGGGATTTGCTGCGAGCAATATACGCAGATAGTTTTGCAAGAAATGCTCGGGCGACCATTGAAATCTCATCAATGATAAGGTACCACTTTCCTTTCCAGAATATCGCCAGTCGTTTTAACGTTTCTTTGGATAGTTCGTGGCCATTCACGGGTATCATCGTGATTACGTGGAGTGTTTTCCCATCGATTATAGATGCTGTGATCCCGGTATAAGTCGCCTTGACCAATATCCCACTCGCTCCCTTTGATTTAAAATTTTCAGTGATCATTTGGATTGTCTTTGATTTTCCAACACCTCCTTCCCCTGGTATATGCATGAGAAGCTGCGGTGGATGACGTTCTGCGAGCGTCTCCGAAAGATGCCAATCAATAATATCGTAAGCGCGTCTTTGATCTCGCAGAAGGCAAGATGGATCCACGGCTGCCAGATGTTCCTCAACCAATGGACACGGAACAACAAATCCATCAAGATTATCTGCTGTGCTGGACGCTTCTGCCATGGTCACGTCTCCCACATCTGGTGAATTCTGTGAAAAATTGTCGTGACTGTCATCGGTGCTGATATCCTTTGCCATCGCTGCTTGCCAATTGTGCAGTTTCACATAATCGTCTCCTTTTGCGACACCAATACTATCCCCCCCACAGTTCCACTCGTCTGGCCCATCGTCAAATATCCGTTGCAACCGTGCAATATGGACTGCTCTGAGACCATGTAATTCTTCCCGATGACTTCGCTGCGAGTCTTCGTACACTTTCAAATCTTCCAATGTTAACTTCATTTGTATTCCGGTGTCTTCTACCTCATTGGTCTTGTTGTCCTGGTAAGCCTGCATTTTTCTACTTTCAATTTGCTCTTCTGATAAACCTGTGTCGTGACCACCAGATACCTTGGCTGCTGATTTGCAATCGTATTAGTATTGCACGCCGGCAAGCACATCCTTCTGCCATTGCTCTCCATTATTGACCATAAACTGATAGGCATCCTCCCAGTCGTCAAATCCTGCTGATAGATCTTCCAAATCGCGCCACGGGGTCAAAAGTGCCAACATGGAAGCGCAATAAAGATCTCTGTGCTGTGCATCATCACCACATGGAAGAAAAGGGCCCACGATGTCGGGCAGAGTGTTATGGCCTTTGCATCGCACAACTCGACGGTGAGTGTGGTGTTTAGAATGTTCTTCCACATAATGACTCCGCTGGTTTCGAGGCCGCCCTAATAACGGACGTCCACTTGCGCTGGCACTTGCGCTGGCATCTTGGTTACGTTCCGATAGAGGTATTACTTCTTCGTATGTATCGACGATAAAGCGAAAAAATGAATAGCTCTCAAGTTCGTCGCCACGCAACTCGTAGTCTTCCAACTGTGACCGCACATAGAGTTGTCCCCCAGTTCGTGCTTCCAATGTCACTATGTCCTGTATCATATTTTCAGTTCTTGACTAATTGATTACTTGATAAAATTTACCTCGTCCAGCTTTGCTGACTGTTTTATCTCCGCTTCGTTATCACTTTCATTCCCGTCCTCATTACTGTTGTCATGACTAACTCTTTGATGCTGTCAGTAACCAGAAAATTTCTTTCAATCTCGCTTGGCTCACCTTTCCACCTTCCCTTTCAATTCAGGAAATATATGTGTCAACTTTGCTCTGATCGATGACCAGTACAAAGGAGCATAGTGGTGTGAACAGAAGGTGTCACCCCATCCCATTAAATAGGCTATGACTTGCGGTCCTGCCATCTCCATCTCGCGATTGATAGTATGCTGACACCGAAACAACAGCAATCGGTTCCGATCCAATAGACTCTGTAAATGATCTGAATGATCCTGATGGTACACCAGCGACTGAGCCATGAGCGCAGATATGTTGTTATTTTTGTTCTGTTTCTTCGTCTGATACCCAGTTGTGTACCAGGTCATGTCCTTTGTGTCGCGGCCATTGGTGATTAATTTGGCGTCATTATTACAGAAAAGTGTCGAAGATATTGCAGGGCAATAATTATTAATGAAACCGTAAGTTCGTTTTGGCATCCACTTTCCGAATTCATCAATATAGTCGTCGTCAGACAACTCCCACGGAGCTCGTCTCTTGCAGACAAGCTGGCCATATGGATTGAATCTCAAACAAGTTGCTCGAGTGCATACGTGAACCTGTTGTGCACGAACCACCCGTCGCTCGACCGCAGCAACCTCGTCTTTCCAATTTGGTGAATCTGGATTAGGGGGTCGAGCATATGGCAGGTGTGTTTCCTTGGTTGTGCTTGATATCTTCTTCTCATCAAAGCCATCAAGATGAGCTCGAATATTGTGCCGAATGTAATCACGGATACGATCCCGGAACTCCTGGCTCTTGAGCAGAATACTCATCTCATCCATGTTAGGAGTATGGCGAAGCCAGATAAGCATGTGAACATGAAGCGTTCCACGACCTTGAGCCTCTACGACACCGAAATAGCCACTGACATGACCAAGTACTCCAATTTCACTGTGAACTTGGTTTCCTTTCACTTCAATCTGAAACAAAGTGCGGAGTACTGCATTGATGATGAAAAAGAAATATTTTGCAGCTGCGTAAGGATCCTTCGCAATATTTTGTGCCCTTTGATTGGCATCCGGCCCTGCTGTAGATATGAAATCGTCCATGTTGATGTCCTCGCCGGCGAAAACCTGTGCTATTGGATCATGTGTGTCGCTCGGGTTGATTGTAACCCAAAGCGAAGGCCCACGCAAAAGCAAGGATGTGCCCCAAATTTGACCGCGATAAAGAGCTCGGCTGTTATCTGAGCCTTTCACCCGACCACAAGCACTAAACACATGCTTCCGCAAGAGACGTACACGAGGATTCGAAATTGGAGAGTGCGATGCTTCCTCTTTCTCCGCCTGCTTCAAATCTGCCACTGTTAAAGAGTTGATCGCAACCGCTTCCATTTCAAAATCACGTCGCCGCATTTGAATACGCGCGGATCGCAATGCCTCTCGCTTCTGTTCGATGCTAAAGACAACAAACGGAAAAGAATGATGGGTGCGAAATTGCCGGTCGTAGTATTGCAGCGCCCAACGAATGTGTTCATCAAATCCTATTTTTTTCACCCGATGGGCTTCAATACCACCAACGCCATATGGAAACAATCTTGGATAAGCAGCTGCGAGGGGATTGACTCGCTGCTCATCCTGAACTTCTCCTTTGTAGGACTTTCCGAAGTCTGACACAGGGAACTGGCTATGGCGTACAATATATCCGCCTTCATTGGAGCTTTCGCCCATATTGGTCAGGGCATACTTCATTAAATCATCCAATGGCAACTTGTCGAGCTCGATGTCTGTGACACCCAAAAATTTCAATGGTATAACACCCCCAACATCTGTTGTGTTTTGAATAAATTCAGTATACTAACCAATTTATGTAACGCCGCACTATACACACCTGCATTGCTCGCTGTGCTACTACTTTCCTCGCCATTCTTGTCACAGTCTTCGTCTTGATCCACTGGCATACTATTTCCTGCACGTATATTCCTCATCATCATCGATGATCGTGAATTCAATTATTCATTAATTGGCTCACCATCTATAATCTCCTCCGAGTCATCATCATTGACATATCCAGCACTTTCTCGCTTTGCAGCTTCTTCATCCTTCTCATGACGCATTACTGATGTAATTTCATCTGGCACATCGTCTTCCGGCAAGGCTTCAAGTCGTTCAACAGATATATTGATATCTGCATACAGTGGATTATGAGCTTTCAACCAGATAAGAGCTTCATACACGATCCGACGCCGAACACGAAATGTGGACTTGAGCCACTGTTTGGGCAGAATTTTCGTCCCCACGTAAGTTACGGCAAGTACGGAGGCCAGCGTTGCTGCTGGCTGTGGCAAGAGCTGTCCTTCAAGCATCCCTGCGATGGCGTCAGTGTTCATATTGTACAATGTCACGTTCCCAATGATTCCCCGTTGAAGATGATCTGGATTTGCCGCATAACTGGCCTTTGGATGAAGTTTCACAATATAGCATCGAGGAAAATGTCGAGAAATCAGGAGTTCCTCAGGAAGTGTCAATACTGCAAGTTGATGAGGGACCGCACCAACCCAGAGGTTGTTTGCAAGGGCATATTTGGGTAATGTATCTGCTATCAGTGTGCGATAACACTCTGAGCAAATCCATCCAGTTGCATCGGTTCCACTGCCCGTGATATATTCTTCTACAAGCACCATTTCCCCCCATCCGCTGCCGTATAACCCGTGAAAATGGCCTCTGTGCAGTTGTTGTTTTATATTAGGAACTTGAAGAATAACCCGTCGCTCGCCTATATCCAATTTTCACCTCTCTATCAATCACAACGTACAGAAACGCACCTTCGCTACTCATCAACTCTCGTCCACAAACAACACAAACACAACCTTCCACCGCCGCATTTGATGTTCCACTCCAGAATTCTCGAAAACAATTCCTTTCTTCCTCATCATTTGGTAACACCATGTACCTTGAATAGTCATGATCGTCATCAAAGCTTGCCATATCTGTGTCCTCTTCAGTCCTGGTCTCTGCCACTGACAGGTCGCCAGCACCTGATTCTGAAACGCTTGTACTGTACAGTTACGATGCTAAGTTCGTCACAGTGTCACGGCCACCTGCGAACCGAACCTATTTCGTGTGATGTCACTAAAAATTTGCATGAGAGAACCTATTTTGTGACAAAGTGTAAAAACATCAAAAACAATAGAAAATTTCTCTACTGTGGTAGTCTAGTGACTCCAGAAATCATTATACTGCTTGTTAGCAATCCGCCTCCGTTTCCCTCTGCCTTTGACCTCAACACCGTCAGCCTCGCTCTGCATGTCTCCGCCACCCAAGTCTGTGAGTGTAGTTTCCACGTCCCTCTCGTAGATCTCTGATTCGTTCTGGACAACGAGCCCTCCATCATGATCAATGATATAGCCAGCTGGGGCTTCGTCATTGCACGATGCAATGTGTTGAACCAAGGCGTCGACGGTGACATCACTACCATCCATGCCATCATCGCCTGTTGCCTCAGCGAATGCTGTTTCCTCGAATTTCTCGTTGTTGTGGTCAGTGTCAGTACCACCGTTCTCATTGTATTGTCGAGTAGCAACTCTGGCCCACACATCTGGATTACTCGTTTGCACCTCCCGAAGTATTTGTATGGCCGGACGGCTGGTGAGACTCTCAAAAGAGAGATTAAATCGTCCGTTGTCGACTGTGCACAGTGCAAACGCCTATGGCATCGTATCAGTAACATATCGTTGGAACTGGCAAAAACTGAAGTTGTAGCGGCACACCTGTTTGACTATTTTTGGGTCATTGATGGCACAATAGCCATCGACAAGCCACGAAAGAGATCGGTCTCTTAGCGCTGGCAAAGTAGTATCGAGCCTAAGTGCAGATGGTTCTTCGCCGTTCTGCAGTAGTACCACAGCTTCATTCACGATATCAGCAAGCTGAGACCGCTTCACAGCAAGTTTGAATGGCCGCTGCACACCTACATCACATGGCTGTGCAAGACCAGTACACCCACCAGGGACGAAGCGATATTTGACCCACGGATATTCTTGATCCAACCAGGTGCGAAAGGCCACAGATTTATGGACAGACCAGACATCGAGCTGGAGGATGCATTCCTGAGTAGATGGTGCACCTAACAATAGCTTTTGCTTCTCCCAATATGGCACCAGAATATCGCTGACATAGTGGCACATAAGTTCGAAGGTGGACCAATAAGTGTCTGTTTTAGAAAACTCGACCTTCAAGCCGAGTTTCATCGCTTCTTTGTACTGGGGAGACGAGGATTTGGGAAGAGAGCGAGAGGATTTACCACTGTAGATAACTTGGAATGGAAGAGCGTCCCCCGATGCAGAAATTCCAACCACAACGGTGAATGCGCGCTTCTCTTCTTGTCCAAGAACAGCGACTTGCTTCGAACCACTTTCTTCGTAAGTAGAGGTCTTCGCTGGCTGGTAGATAACGTTGGTCTGATCGATGTTGACGTAGAAACATGGGTTGAAAATAGCACAGTCTCGGATGGTTAGACAAAGACGCAGAAATTGTTCGAAGCAGACTTGATCAGCGTTGGTGGGGACCTTCTGAGCAGCACGCGTTGCGCAACGGAATGTCCATTGAAGGTTCTCAGATAAGAATTTCTTCACCCATGACTCGGTACAACGAAAGCGAGACCCGTCCTTTGCAATATGGTTGAAGATGCTGGGAACAGAGATTTGGAGATGAGCGATAATGAGGCCACGACAACGAATTGTATCCAGTGGTATTCCGGCGGTGCGAAGCGCTCGAAGATCTTTGACAATGGTTTCAACAGCCTCCGGGTAGGGTGAAAGGATGGACTTCCTCCTAACATTATCTGGCGGGCGGTTTCCATTCGCAACACGACCCAGAACTGCTGCAGTCCACGTAGGCCGCACACCACTCCGGTCAATTCATCTCCCAATGACTTGGGGAGTAATAGCTGCAAACACCTTCGGATTGATGCGCTTCAGCTCTCGCTCAATGGCTTTCGGCGACATCCCAAACCCAACAATTGCAGCTGCTTGCAAGATAAATGCCCATAAGACAGGACTTTGCCACTGTACCCTCTCTGCGGGTCCAAGTTCATGTGTGCGCTTCCGGCCAACATGGTTTACAGGCTGCTTTTCATGCTGTTGAAGCCGTAGATCTCGAACAGGACGTGATGCCTCCGCAACATTGAAGCCTGGTGATGTGTGTGCAGAATTATGGAGGACATCGTTCACCGATGTCAGATTGCGAGCCTAGATGTGATGTGTCAGGTACTAACATGAATATTTATTGAATGAAGACTCACTGCTTCAAGTTTTTCCCTGGTTCGTTGCTTCCTTTTGCGTTCTCGAGCAGATGAGCGCCGTTTCTCGCTACGTTCAACTGTTCGAATGCATGACATCTGTTCCTCTCTCTCAATGTCCTCTACTTCCCATGAAAAAACCTTGTTGAGATTTTGAAGATGTTCTTCGCGCGTTGTCTTGGGAAAGAATCCGAACAATCCAATAGATTGTTCAGCTGGTGAGGCCCGTATATCAAGTTTGATTTTATTTGATGCCGCTCGTGGTAGCGGCATCGCAGCGTCATATGAAGGATCTGGAGTAGCATCTTTGAGCCGTGCATGATTAATCGCAATGGATATCGGGACGTCGTGCATCTCCACATCAGAGTCATCATCCGGCCTATTTTCGGACTCAGTGTCGGAAGGCTGGAACAAATTCAATCAGAATGACTAGATCTTAGAAAACCGGGACATGTTTACCTGGATATATTCAAGATGATTATGGGCAAGGCGGAGAAACTCTTCCATTCATAGGCGGTCTTTACTTTTGTCGTCGAACAAATGATCGCCGAAAACCGCATGTCGAATTGTGTTGAGAGCGGCTATGGCACACGAATATGAGTCGGACTGAAGCCCGTGAGGCAGGATGGAAGCAGTTCGAAGTTCTGGGAAATTGTGATGCTGAAGCCAGCGGTTGATCATATTCATATCATCAATGGGCAGCGCCCAATCGAGTGAATCACCGTAAAGCAATTCTGTTTGGACCGAGTTGATCTCGAATACCGCCCAATGCATATTGGATATATTGACAGGGAAGAGGAGGCGTTCGATCGTGCCATCCTTCAGGCTATCACCAACAAAACGAAGCCGCTTGAAGCAACTGTGGGTGTGATACTGCTTCCATCGGGCGCCATCAGATCGGAGAGCTGTTGATAATGATAGGGACTCCACAGACAGCGCTGTCGAACCGTCTGGAGCCGAATCACGAAGTTGTCTTGTGATGGCCGCTACTGATGCATCAATCAATCTGCCGCTGACTTTTGAGCATGAAAGCAAAGACGCGAGTTCGCGGGTTTGGACACCAGCAGTTCCTGCAAAGCCCTTCATAGGTGCATTCCAAGCAAGACATTTCATACATCAAGCACCTCATCCCCAACTTGTGCACAATTGCTAGCTAGCACCCAGTCAGCTGCCGCTTGCCATTCCAGCTGACTTTCCAGGAGTCGAGACATCTGCAACCAATATGAAACAACCCAGAACGGCAGTGGAGCGTCAGGGAACACCAGGTTTACAATTGAACATTTGCCATCGAACCAAGATTGGCCGAGGTTGACAAGAAGCTGTCTAGTGATGGCGGATGGAGGGATGGATTGAGATTTGAGATCGGCGTCCAAGACTGGGTCCAGTTCGGAGTAATATTCGCATAGTTCGACCGTTGTTAATGGGGAACGATTATCGATGAGTGACGCCTTCAAATCCAAGCGGAGTAAATCGTTTACCGACACACAAGATGATGGAATGTCTGCAGATAC
>MU268275.1:0-10750 GCA_021014935.1 Hygrophoropsis aurantiaca
TGGGACAGAAAATATTTCCACATTTAGAATGTTGATGTTTGTTTGTATTTATCTGTGGCTATATCACCTTACATAATCACACTCATCACAGTACCCTTGCTCTGTCAGTGATGAGTGGGGTGCTCTATATATTGAAGTACTGACTTCGGGGAGCAATATAACACGTTCTGGGGACACTTGAGTCCAGTGTAAGTAGCTGGATATTGAGTAGAACAATAATTACAGTACCTTGAGTCCAGTGTAAGTAGCTAAGGCTATTGTAACTGGACTCTGCAGTTTTTCAATGTAAGGAACCAAATATAGGTAAACAAAGGAATGAAATGTGCGTACAACTGTAGCTCAGTCAATACCCAGACAACCTAGGCAATCCATGTGCTTGGTTATTCTCAATAAGCATCAATAATGTGTAACCTAGCCATGTGCATTCTTTTTGCTCGCCACTGTATAATAGCTACTAAAGCCAAAAACAAATCAGTTCAACTATAACAGCTATAAGTGCTATGATAGTGCTATAATAGCTATAATAGCATATATAGATGTAGGTGTTGTTATATAGCCAAACGAGTTTTCCTGTGAACAAGCCTACTTACTATCAGAAGGGGTATTAGTATAAGGTATTATAAGTGGTCAATTATTATCAAATAAACCTTACCAAAATATATATAAGCTCCAGAATAACTTACCACTAAATATAAGCAAAAGAGGGACAGGTGCAATCAAGAGAAAGCATCAATTTCGATACTATTGGCTGTGAATTACAGCTCAGCAGACTATCTTCCTGACTGATAGTGCTTCTAGATGATTTATCCTATAGGTTAATACTGTGCTATCGTTTATATCTTAGCTAAGGGCTTTCCCACTTTTCTGTTCCTGCAATTAATATCATCTCAAGGAATCTATGGAGTAGACGCACAATTTATATTTCTGGCTGCGTTTGAAAGCCTTTAATTGATCTAAAAATAGTAATACCTACATTATATAGCATGTCATCTTGGATTGCTGTCGGCCAAGTCATAGCCTGCAGTATTGGCCCATACCTACACTGCATAGCACATAATCTGGGAGAATGGTCGGGTGAGCCATAACCCGCAGCATTGGCCCACACCTGATATATTATATAGCACCATATCAGCACAATTGGCCAACACATAAATTACACTTTTGGCCAATGTGCTGTACACGATATTCCTTTTGGGGATGGTGCCTTGGCCAATACATAGAATTTTGTATTAGGAGCCTATCGGTCAGCACATAGATACAAGTCATTTGTACATCTTGGTGCTACGTGGTTTGCGTGAAAATTGACATTACTGTTATGATACCTATAGTTATTTTCTTTTTTTCTTTCATTATCTTATCTTTTTTCGATCAAGTGACTTCTGGATCATGTGACCCTTTCACACTATCACATTGTCCCTTGTACAATATCACCATGCTTCCATATTACTCTATTCACCTTTGACTTATCTGTGGTACTTAACAGTAACAATGGTCAAACACTACAACCTGTGGTATTTGCGTTCAATTCAGAATTGGACAGGATAATTGGTACAAAACCCTTGCCTTAGCCGCGAATATGGGCACTTGTTTTGTGGCAGCTGCTCTGTAGCAGTCATATACAGATACTTACCTTTGTGTGGCGATGTACTCTAGACAAATTGACCCATTGTTTGGAATCATACGGGACGAGCGTGCAGTATGAAGTCCTCATCTCAGTTACGAATATGATGAAGACGTCAGCTGCGCGGTGAAGGCTTATTGAATTAGCAGGATAGCCCGGGTCAGCCGTAGTATGCTGAAGGAGGTCAGGGAACTGTTTGGTGAGGAAATCGTTATAGTAAGGATCCATGAATAACTATGGGGCTTACAGAGTTATGTCCTCGACCCCTATTAGGATGTACTTATTAGTATAACAGAACCTAAGAGGGTGGCTACCCAGTGGGACTCCGGCAGTGATGCCTTTGCCTTTGCCATGCAAATTGATTAGTTCCAAGTGATTGGCACCTCGAGATATACCAGCACGAGAAGTGACAACCTTGGGTGTAAAATTAGGCATATTGTTCCAAATGGAGAGTAAATTGTTGTACCAAGGGAGCTATGGATTGAATTAATATTGATGGTGAATGTGAGTATTGCAAGGGAGTAGTCCACGGTGCCCTTGAGGTAGCGAAACAAGTGCTTGACCGCCTGCCAGTGTGCAAGGCCAGGATTTGAGTTGAAGGGCGCAAGGACCCAACAGTGAATGCGATGTCTGGGCGAGTTGAAGTAGCAAGATACATCAGTGCACCAACAGCAGGGAGATAAGGGACATTGAGCATGAGGCGCGAGTTAGGGCCCATAGGAGTAGTGACAGGCTTGCAGTCTGACATGCCAAAGTGTTCGAGGATATCGAGCACATACTGGTGTTGAGATAAGGAAATAGAACGATTGGCACGGTTTCGATCAATCTTGATGCCTAGCAGTTGATTGGTAGGACCAAGGTCGCGCAATTTGAAGTGCTTGCGAAGCTCTGTGATGACTTGCTCAATGGCAGGAAGGGATTTGGATGCGAAGGTCATATCATCGACAAACACAGGCAGGATGATGCGGACATCACCTCGAGAATAGATGTAGATAGCCGTGTCAGATCGATTTGATGTGGAGCATATAAATGAGATGTTTCTAAAGGTATCACCAAATAAAAAGTAAAATAAAGGCCAGACTGATTTTAATCAATGCACAAGGGTATCATTCAAACAATGTATAAGATCAAGTCCACAATACTGACGATCACATCAATATATGCTTGTGGAGCGATTTTGAACAATGCGCGAGGTTGTAAGTAAGTGAGGCCGACAATGGGAGATATGAACACTGAAATCAAGGCAGCTTTCATTGGGCACACGAAGTACCCTGTTCTGTCCGCCACGAACAAGATTGTGTTCCGCCAATGGAACGACCGACAGATCAGGGAGATGGTAGGGAAGCAGATCGTGGACCCGTTGCAGAACGCGGGGATGCAGGGGTTTATTCCGGAGAATATGATCGTGATCATGGTGAGGAAGAGCGAGATCGAGGCAGAGAAGCTGACGCAGGACAAGTTGGCGGGATCGGAGCTTCCGGAGCTGAAGCTGAAGACTGAACAGGTGGAGATCTTCGTTGTGGATGCGTTAGAATTGTTCGGGGTGTGCTAATGGACAGGAAGCATGGTGGAATATGCTCTCTGTGCGAAGGACCAGATCTTGTATTTAGCTTGAAAAACGGGTTTCAACAGTGGTATTTACATCCTGGGTGGAAGCTTGTATAGGTTTATCGTTCAATAAGTTTTGTTTATTGGGTGTAAAGAGAAAGTACTCTATATTCCATTCCAGATGGGATTAGAGGATATACACTGGGTAGATAATAGTGGGCAGTGGTATTGACAGCAATGGCGTTGCACAAGGTTAAGGCCTCCCATTCAAAAGTCGTCAGGATATGTAAAATGTGCCAGCTGAGTTATTGGACATCAGCCTCACACCAACAATCCATTGAGATTTCGAAATGGAAAGGACTGTTCCATTTCTCATCTGCACAACTGAGTAACTGAGCAATCACACATGGTGCAGGAATTCACATTAATTTAATGGCGTGCAGTGCGTCAGATGGGAGACCTATCTGTAAGGTTTCTTATACTTAAGTCACTCAACCAGTAAATATGACCGTGGTTATATTCAATGGTAAGATAGTGAAAGTAAAGATGGAAAACATATACCAGTGGTCAGTAGAGTATTTATATGTGAATATTTATATGGACATGCCCCTTGACACTCCTCCCACTAGAGTCCTTATAGGAAATCTAAGTAGAAAGCGCGTTGAGGCGCGTATGGCAGTACAGTATATGTGAAGTATAGTAGAGAGGAGTCCATGGTGGGCTCCGAGCATATGTAGAGTAGAAGGAAAGAAAGAAAGAAAGAAGAGAGACTTGATTTCGTTCCTTATTTACCAATGTTTGGTTCCTTACATTGAAATACTACAGAGTCCAGTTATAATAGCCTCAGCTTGTGGCTAGCTAGGTCGCTCCCTGAAGCTTGCACTTCAACATTGGCCTCTGATGATTTCAAACGAGCTGTCAATTCATCAGCCTCAGTTTTCTTGGCCTTTATTTAACTCATCTTTCACGGCTGCTAATGATGCAAGCTTGGGCTCAGTTGATGGCCTTGTCCTGTTTTGCAAGAGCATAGACAATACCATCAAACCTCTCATAATTGCCATCCTCATTCAGCCCTTTGGCATCTTCCTCCAGCCCTTGCCTATGCCAGGTAAGCCAAGTATCTTTTGTATTAGTAATAGCTAAATAACTACTATTATTCGGCGTGTTTGACTATAGTTGTGTCTATATAGTACATGTTTTCAACGTGTTTTGCTATCGTGAAAATTTTACCATTCTTATGTTGTAGCTCCATAGTACCATTTGTAATAGATACTACTTCACCACCTTGTTGGTCAATTCTGCCGAGTGATATCAAATTATCTGTGGCTTTAGGAGCATCATAGAGGACATCACACAATTTTATGATGTATGAGTGATCATGAGCACAACATCTTAAAGTGATTGTGCCAATGCCAATTGCTTCATTCCGAGTCCCTTAATTCTTTTATTAGACAAGGGCCAGAAATCCGAGAACACATCTTCATCAACATCCCGCGCCTTATTTGCGCGTTCAGTAGTAGATGCGGAAGAGCTATTATTATTATTACTGTTATTCTGGCCAGCTTTTTCAATGTATTTCTTGCCACCTTTCGAATAATAATCTCTGGTTTTGTGCTCAAATCGCATTTGGGTTTCCCCTTAAAGCGGCACTTGTCAGCAGTATGATTGGTGCGTCCGCAAATGGAGCGCTTCATCTGCTGCTTTTGGCTCAACACATCCTCTTCCTGCTTCTCAAATTTGAGCACGCTTGTGATGCGTGTTCCATGCCAGCCAATTCTCATTGGTAAGTACCTCAATTTTATATGAGGATACTGATCCAAGATGTAGAGCTTTCTTAGTTTCGAGGGGAGGAGGATCATAAGTATTGTTTCACTGACAAATAATGTTGAGGTTTAGACTTCAGGGAGCGATCCAGCAATTGCTGGGTGAGTTCTAACACGTTCTGGGGACCTTGAGTCCAGTGTAAGTAGCCAAGGCTAGTCTAACTGGACTGTGCGGTATTTGGATGTAAGGAACCAAACATAGGTAAATAAGGAACGAAATATGCGTACAACTGTAGCTCAGTCAATAGTGAAGCTACAGGGATGAATCAAAGTATGCCTACAGTGAATTTGAAAGGGGAACACAATAGGCCATAGTAGAGGTACTGTAAAGGTGAACAATCAGTGAAGTGGTGATTTGGGAAGGGTCATAAACACAAGCAGTTCTATTGGGGAGGTAATTGAGACCTAGTTGAAATAAATATTGGATGTGGAGATGACAAGAGAGATGTGTTGAGGAATAATGGACACCAGAAGGAATGATTTGGTGGGCGGATAAGCACCATAGTTATTATTCCTTTTTAACCATATGACCTGTTTGACAATACTGAAACACCAACAACAAGATGTCCAATTGATTGTGCAAACAAAGAGACGTGAACCAAGCAATACCGTAATATGTGAATGAATAAGGATAAAACCATGGTCAACTTCGATTAAGCACGTTTATGTAATGTAGATTATTGAGTAATAGACCCTTTTGGTAATGTGGATCGATTGTGGCATAATGTTGAGATGTTCCAGTAACCTTGATCTTCATGTTTTTGCTACCAAACACTTTTGGTGCCTGACACCGTGGTGCAGAGTTGTAGAATAATCAGCTTGGATGGTATGGAGAGAAACACACCCATACCAAACAAACAGATTGCATGGTATGCTGTATGGTTTGTTTGCAAGAGTAGGAAGATCAGGTAGTAACCTAACCTTGCTCTTGCATTCAACCTTTATAGACAAGATGATGCCTTTATCGCTGAGCGAGTGTGAGTATTGTTGGGAGGAGCTCAGAAAGCTTCAGGTAACAGAGGCTGACGTCCAGACTATGAAGGTCTATTGTCCTCACAGTCAAAGTTCTGCTGATCATATCTTACTCCAAACCTAGATCTTCTGGTTAACCCACAGATCACTATGCCACCAAAGAATATTCAGTCGGCTGAAAACACTATATGGCTTATATCAGGGTTAGCGAAAGAAACAAGAGGCCTTGTTTCATGTCCTCAGCAGTCCGCAGAAGTATTGATGGTGCCAACAGACCATTGACACGCCTCATCCTCCCAGGCCACATAGTCCCTCTGTTTTATTCTGCAATCAGTATGACCTGAGCTTCATCACGTCGTTGCTGTACATCATTTTGGTACTCTTGGATCCTTCAAGCTGTACCCCAAGACCAAGCGGTACATTTGGCCTTGGTAAATAATTTTGTCCTGCAGGCCATCCGGCGTGATGGTGTCCCCGTGCGGACATTACTTGTCAATATTCAGTGTCATTCATCCCCTATCCAGCTGATGTTCCCCGCTTCTCCTGTAGTTGAAAGCTACAGCACGTCCGAACATGAATACAGCGCTTATCATTATTGCCTGCAGTCGCTCCTTTGACGACCACACATGCGTGCGGCGGTGCTGCAAGGGGGCATCCTTTGGAGGCTCTGCAAGCACGTCATGTCATACAACTCCCCCAGCGTCGTTTACGGACCTTTGGAGACTTGCATACCTCACAGAAATGTGCATATTGTCAATAGCTCCTGCCATTGGGAGGACACTCTGTCCGCGGAGGACATAGCAGTTATAATCAGAGAAGTCCATATTGTCCATAAAGTAAACAAACCATCTAGTTGGTGGTTGCTCTAACCAGGTAAAATCGTGTTTGTGGTGGCCTGATCCCATTACTTGGCAGAAGAGCGGCTTCGCAATTGGGTACTCAGTAGGTCGACTGCAGTGGAGTACTATTTTCAAAAACAGCTAAATGTCGAGTTCACAGAGAGTGCAAGTCGGGAGGCTATTGGGAGTGGCTTGAGATGAGTTGATATGCTTCTATTTTTTGGGCGCATGTTTCACTTTAGATTATATTACTACACTTTACTTCATGTCCAGACAAAATTCCAGTCCTATGATCACATTTTCGCTGCACACTGAATCTATCTTTGCACGGAGAACCATACAAATGTTAGAATTGGTGATTGTTCACCTTCACAGTACACTTTCTCTATTATATTATTCTTCTATTGATTTCTACTATAGCCTATCGTGTTCCCCTTTCAATTTCACTCTAGGAATACTTTGATTCACCCCTGTAGCTTCAGTATTGACTGAGCTACAGTTATACGCACATTTCGTTCCTTTGTTTACTTATATTTGGTTCCTTACATCAAAATACTGCAGAGTCCAGCTACACTAGCCTTAGCTACTTACACTGGACTCAAGGTACTGTAACTATCGTTCTACTCAATATAACAGCTACTTACACTGGACTCAAGTGTCCCCAGAACATGTTAGAACTCACCCAGCAAGTTGCTGGATCGCTCCCTGAAGTCTACACTGCAATAGCACTATAGTATCCCCAAGTTGTTTTGATGCGGAATATGTTTGCGCCAAAAGCACCCAACCCGTTGATCGTTCAAACACCACAATCAGTCACACACCTCCTGCAAATCCAAGAGTAATTGCATTGAAACCTGCAGAGAATTTCTTTGAATTCACCAATTACCTCTCTGATTCTTCCGCATGCGACACAGAAGATGAAGGGGCTGATGAAAGCGAAGAAGAATGTTCCAGGCCGTCAATATCAACGCCAGTAACAGCGATTGGATACATACCTCTTGGCCCCACTCAAACGACTGAAGCTTGCTTTACCATACCGCATACAATGAAATGAGGCAAGAGATAAAAAGATGGAAGCACTCCGAGAAGCACAACAAGCAGTAGAGAAGCTACTGAAGTCGAAACAAACCAAGTTCGAGGGTGGGAGCAATGGGAAGTTGCAGGCACGTTGTACTCATGCGATTTAGTCGCATCTCTGGCTTGTTATCAAGAATGGGCGACTTTCAGTGGACACTTCGGAATGTGCGGCTGAAAGCCATGGCTTTTCTGCCGCATGGGGTGGTCAGCAACTCTGTAATTGGAGTCACAAATTGGAGTCACAACTACACCGAGGCCGTCACGCAAAGATTTACTCACTGCTTAATGAGCCCAAAATTGCCGCCGAACCCAGAGCATTTGTCCGTTCCAATAAATGGGCAATGGATCCTGTTAAATTGGCTCAATTTACAAACAATGAGCTTATGCCCGCAGAGGCAAATAATTACCTCAAGAAACCCGTTGACAAGCTTGTGCTCTTCCCAAGAATCCATCTTAAAGTTAGGCAAGGCATATCTCTCAGCACAGCTCGTCGGTGGCTGCACATGGAAGGGTTTCGGTACCTCTCGC
Source organism: Hygrophoropsis aurantiaca (assembly GCA_021014935.1). Classification (NCBI taxonomy): domain Eukaryota; kingdom Fungi; phylum Basidiomycota; class Agaricomycetes; order Boletales; family Hygrophoropsidaceae; genus Hygrophoropsis; species Hygrophoropsis aurantiaca. The sequence goes on from MU268275.1 coordinate 8,409, forward strand.
ACAAGAAAGGATTATATTTTGACGGTCATGACCACCCGGATGTTGTGGATTATCGCCAAAATCCCCAAGGCTGGTTCGCTATGTGATCGGAGACGTTGAGAAAGAATTGGAAACCGAATGACAGCACAATCAAACAATGGAAATACAAAATCTTGGGTCCTTCATGACGAGCATAAGCTGCAGAAGAAAGGCGCTGGTCGAGGAATTCACTGGAGCGATGTTATCTGCTCCACTATTGGACATTTAACTGCAGCTGGTCAATCGCTCGAGTATGGAAAAAATTACGAGGGCTATTGGAATGGGGAAATTTTTGTCAAACAGGTGCGTCATTACATTTCATCAATATTCATTTCACCAACCGTCGTCAAAACACAGCTTGCAGAGAAAATCATACCAGCATTCGCGGAAGCGCACAGTGCTGGTTACCAGGCTCTGTTCCTGATTGATAACTCGCAGGGACACTCAGCATATGCGGAGGATGCCTTATGAGTAAGCCAAATGAATGTGAATCCCGGAGGTAAACGCCTGAGGCACATGTGCGAAACGGATGGTTTATTCGCAATGGAGTCAGAATTAGCCAATCGATGGTGTACAGCTCAGCCGATCCCCAGCATCCCAACCAGCCCAAAGGAATCAAAGCTGTTCTTGTGGAACACAGTATTTATCAATCCCAACTCCGAGGAAAATGTCCATCCAAATGTGAGCATGGCGCAACAGCATGCTGCAACAAACACATTTTGGAACTGCAGCCAGATTTCGTGGAACAAACATCGCTCGTCCAGGAGGTGATTGAGAAGGCTGGCCATGTCTACGTTTTCCTGCCGAAGTTCCACTGCGAACTTAACTTCATTGAGTTCTTTTGGGGCAGGGTTAAAAAATAACTTTGTGATAACTACAACAGCTCGTTCGAGACATTGAAGGCAAATATGTCCATCACATTGGATTCCGTTTGTTTGACCATGATTCGCTTATGGGAACATCGCATGTACAGGTGGATGGAAGCTTACAGGTCAGGCATGACGACAACAGATGCACAGATTCAAGTAAAGAAGTTTAGCTCTACCAAGTATAAATCACACAATTACACCCATCACGCAGGATGTAGTCCTCAAGGCAGCAATGGCAACGGTCCTTTGTGAAAGTGTGTCTCCATGTCATGTGTGCATTACCACTACTTATTTCCTTTCACAGGACAAGCTGCCAAACAGTGGTGTGCGTGCCATTCCGAATTTGCCCCAAAATTACATACTGAAGCCACCAATATTCAAAACGTGTTCAGAGAATCGTGCCGGTCCATGGTCAGATGGGCATACCCCATGCCCAGTTCCATTCACGAGGACTGCTTGGAACAAGCAGCGCTCATCCCCATGGCAGATCTCCTTCAAAACGACCAGTTTCTTCATTTGTTCTATGAGGTATAGTTTTCAGTTACTTTAGTACATTTTGTCAAATAATTGATACAGGTATCTCCTGGAGAAACCGGGTACCATGCCCTCGAACACCCCATGGTTTTCAAACTATTAGTCGAAGTGCCTTTGTGGCTGAAAAAAGTTTTTTCATCGCCGGCTTTTTTGGACCATTTTGCATTTTCTGAGCTAAGTTTAAATCAATCTTCTCAGAAATAAACCAGTTGGTTTCGACAATGCTGCAAGCTCTGATGGGCTAATCTCCTTTAGGTTCTGCTCTAAACCATCTCCTTCAAACTCTGAGAGGCTCTCTTCACTCTCAGAGTCAGTTTCCAATTCGGACTCAGAGTCAGTCTCATACTCACCCTCTGAGTCAGTCATTTCAACATTGACTCCACCCACATACTCACAGTCTGTGGAAGTTTCGCAGTCTATTTCATTGTGTTGAGTGTGCTGAACCCCTGACAGTGTTACCTCCGAGATGCTTTCAGAGCAGGAGTCCGACACTTGTCTTTTCCATCGTGATAACCTTGCTCTGGCGGCAGCAGCCTTGTTTTGTTTCTTAACCATTGGGAGGTACCAATAGAAGTGTGTACGTAGTAGTTAAAGATATGAGGACAATTTAATAGAGGAGGGTAGACTATTTTGTGAGGGCTTTCATTTGGTATAGATAGAATGTTATAATATGTTCACTGTATGAAGTTATAAGAAATTTATGTAAATATCTCTTTTAGTATAAATGCTTTATAACTTGCCAGGGGTGGGTCTTCAGACCAAAGTTAACTGGCAGAAAATACTCTACAACTGCCATATTATCAGAAAAAAATAACATCTTCAAGGTAGAATATTGATTGACCAACTTCTGTGATATGCTATTTATATGCTGTGAGTTCCAGAACATGCAAGCACATGTTAAATCACTATAGGTTAAATCAT
>MU268276.1:0-10748 GCA_021014935.1 Hygrophoropsis aurantiaca
TTACGAGGCCCTTGAGGAACGAAAGTGGCATCGTTCATAATCTTCGAACTGGGCCAAATCACGATCTAACATTTCCTGATGGCAAAAAAAAACGACATCCGGAAAATCCTTCCTTTTCGGGCGTTGGCTGCCGTCTCGGCATCTCTCCCTTGCAGGTTCGACCCCACTCTGGTGTCATTCTTTTGGCTATTATATTTCGTCTTGGATCCTTACGGTGGGAGGCACTCGACAATGTTGTTTTGAGCATGATTGTCCTCTTGTGAGGCGCTCCTTTCTCCAACCAGTCTCGCTCGGCTCGACGCGTACTTACGGTTGTTTGGTACGTCAAATCCTCCTGGTCTGTTTACTGATGTGACCTTAAAGCAGCGCAATCACGAAGTTTGTGAATTCACGACAACCGAGCGTCTAGAAACGGTAGACTACTGCAAAATCGGCTGTCTGGCAAACGGTCTCCGTAAGGAGCTTAACAGCATTCTCGTTGTTCGAAAAAATCACTACCAACGTCGGATCACTCATCACCCGTCGAATAGTTGCTAAATCCGTGTTAGTCTTATCGTCATTGAGTGAATGGCCTGAACTCACCGTCGAACGAATGACCCCCGACAGGTTCCATGAAATCAGGAGGGATCACGAGTATCTCGTATTCGACAACCAATGCAGAGGCAATCCTTGTTTTAAGCACGGAGCGAGTAGGGCATACGTGAAGGATAGATTCTCTGTCTTTGGCTCGCTCGACTATTGGCCAATTGTCAGGCTGCTGGATAATTGCAATCGCGACCGTCACTTACTCAAAATAAATGTACCTTGGCCGTTGGCGCGTAGTACGAAATCCACAAGTCGACCGTCGAGCATGGCTTTCAAGGAAATGAAGGTTTCGAGGCTAAGCGATTTCGAGTCAGTTGATACGGTCTTATGGGCGATAAACCAGGCACCGTCCGAATATGATATAGAAGGAACTTGTCATGTGTTTGATTTCGCGTTTCGATTCGTTATTCTACTGCTGTGTTGTTTTGTCAGAGAAAATTACACATGCCGTTCAGCAGATTTGGCAGGGGAGCGAATTGACAACTAGCAAACCGAAAATCACGCTCGTTGTTCATGGCATTTTGCATGTCAATATATTGTTTGTTATACATACACCGTTCCGTTTCCAGTTGAGCTTATGCCGGACGTCTTTGGTGTGATTGTGGTAATGCTCCGTGGGTGATTGCGCTGCAGCGGGTGTGATCACCATCTTATTTATTTTGCGAGAGACGTATGCGCTCACCTGCGCAGGATCGTATTCACTACGGATATATCTTTGTCGCATGCGTCTCGCAGTTCCCCCTTGGATCCCATGTCGTGCTTTATAACCAGGAAATTGCCATGGATATAAGGGCTCTTTGGTCTCGGCGGTGACATCTTGTTGACCAGCGCGTTGATCGGTGGATTGGTATCCCCTTCTTCGGAAAAAAAAGTGTAAGCAAAGTCCAGCGGCACGCTTTCGAGATTCGGAATGGTGTAGTATGTCCTTCTCAGCTTCGCTCGTCTGGTACTTGTATCATCGTGCCCCCTTTGCCTGACCCAACATTCAACATATAGATCCTCGACCGCTTTGATCTTTTTAGCGCCCTCAATGAGCGGCACGTCGACGATGATCGGTTCTGCACCTCGTGTCGCATACAGAATGCCTTTGAAACCCTTTACAAAAGCCTGTGCATTGAGTTTAGCAGCGCTCTTCTCTTAACTTACATAACTCACTGGTTGGTGGGCTTCTATGTCCCTTGTTCGATCTCGTACGTCATACATGGTGTCCGGCATATCCTTCTGCACAAATGTCGGTCCATCCTTCCTGACGTTGACGCTGTTCTGGCAGCGACTGTTGACGCAGACTTTCGATAACCTCCATTCTGTCTTGCACTGACGCAGTGCGGGATAGATCGAGTACCGTTCATCCCAGTTAACGGCCAGAATAGACTCGTCGGTGCGCGGGAGTCTCCATAGGCTAGGGCATGATGATTCGCATGGTTGGTTGGTGAATGACATGTCATCGTATAAGTTAAACCGGCCGGCGTTGATGCTCCCAAAACAACTGCCTAGCAGTTGTTCCCACCTTCCGGACGGAGTCACCACAGCTTTCCAAGCCAACGTCATTTCCGGGTACAACGTCGTCACCCCGCCGGCCGTCATGCAGGTCATGTCCGCGGTAGTTGGCGAGTTAACGACAATTTCCAGTACGTCCGGGCCTTTAGCTTCCGAAAGCGTGATTGTTTCATTGTCCCCTTGGAACATATGAAAGCTGTGGATGTATTTTGCCATGTCATCCTGAACGTCGGGGTCTGCTATCTCCTGGTATCCCGACCTCAACAGAAATCGTTGCATTCCGGTAAACTGTCCGTGTGGTACGATTAGGTTTAGGTCCTTGGGGGTGTCGAACTCGCCCATCAACATGATCTGTGCCGCGGATCCCGTTATAACCCCTCTGTGCTGATGTAGCACGTTACGGAATTCTCGCGAGTCGTCGCCGAAGAATTTCTTTGATATCTTCCCGAATCGAGACTGAGAAACGGTGTCGCACATTGGCCTGCAGGTGCTGCACGTGTTGCCGAGGGATACCATTGATGGCATGTTGCACAACGTCATAATCATTCGACATAGGTCGTTGTTGCTGAATACTATAGAGCGAGGGACCTTTAGGTAATTTCTTTGGGAAGTTCGGCCGTGTTGTACCGTACCTTTCATACTAGACTGTGTTTGATCCATGATGCCGGTGTGTTCGCTCGCGTGATGGATATTTAACTTGCAGTTTCTTTCTGTCTTTCAGTTTGTGTTATAGGCAATGATACGGTTACGGTTCCACATACTTGCCATTCGATTAATGCCGGGTTTCGTTGGTGGTGCCACTGTGTGGATCGAATTTGACCTGTCTACGAGGCTTGACGTATTTCATATTGTTACCTGGTTGTACACGGTGCCAGCGTATGATCGGGGGTGCAGTCGGTACGATTGTAAACGTCGCCCGACAGGGTGTGATGGTAGACATTGACGTAAACGATGATAGATACACGTATGGTCAACAGCAGACCCTCCGCTGGGGTTGGTTCGCGTTGCTGGAGTGCGGGGCTACCTTCCGACTATCTTCAGCCCCTCTCTCGCCATCTTTGAATACTTTTTGCACAATCTCCCGTGTTGGTGCTGTATGTCTGCCAAAGTGGCCGACAGCGCAGTTGCGTTCTTGATGGATGCCAAATACCTGTCGAAAATGATTTCGTTGGCGTGTCGGAGCATTTCCACCTGACGGCGTAGGTTTTCAACCTCTTTTGCGTACATAGTGATGCGGGTGTCGGGGTGGACATCAGTTCCTGAGATACTCTGTATTGCCATCACGTCCGTCACAGTGGATTGTTTGAAATTCGGGTAAGGACTCACCTTTAGCTCGTCCGCAGCACCTATCCTCTGATGAGAACTGGAGCTGATGTCGTCCTTTTGGTGAGGCATTTGGTGCGGTATTCTGGGATTGCAACGTGAATTCTCGTTGCAGCGTTCTATTACGATTAGTACTGACGTTGCCAGAGTTTTTGTCTGAGATTGGTTGCCGTGACTTTCCGTACAAATACGAGCAGTCGGAGGTTGTTAAAGTTCGATGCAACTTCAGTCCGGTACGAGTATGTGAATTTCAAATGGATATTTATTTGGTTGTCACGATCGCATGTCATGTGGGTGGTCACGTCGCGTTCGGTGCTTCAACTGTCTAGCATACGATACATGGGAACATCGCCGTTTTCGTCCACCACGCGTTCCGTACCTGCAGTGTCAGATACACCCCTCCGTCGTTGCAAAACCGGCTCCGAAGGTCCGGCCTGGTTGGGCTGGAGCTGTTGGCTCGATGAGGCTCCCTCAGGGGCGGTTTGGCTGGAGCACGCTGCTCGCTCTTCTGTCGAATATGCTCTTCGACGTTTGAGTATATTGGTATCTGTCCGAACGCTATCGTTATACTGTGCGACGTTGCGTTTAGTTTCCGCGTCCTTGATGTTCAGCGTTAGCTTCAAATGGATAATTAATCTATTTGCTCAAAACTATCACTTACCATGGTCAGCGAGCACTTGATCTGTGCGAGTGACCTCAAGACGAGCATCATTTTGTATTTCTCGGAGCTGACGGGCGTCATCACTACCGACAGACATGCCTCGACGATGTCTCCAACTCGAAAAGTTGACGGTGATACCCTCTGTGCTCTGAGATGAGTGAGTACGCGTTGTTGCAATTGGGTAAATATCATGCGTACCCTGAAGATGCTGCCGAATAAAAGTCTACTTGATTATCGTCCGTGTGGACCATGTCTTGCCCGTTAATATCTTCCAGATAACCCGCAGGGTCGGTCAACTTGTCGAACGGTACTTTTCCGGCACCATCTGCGTATCTTCGAAGCGTGAAGTATCGGTTTGATATATCTAGCGATACGAATCCTTTGAACTCTGAAGGCTGCCACTTCTCTAACGCCCCAGGGGGGACTTGGCGAGCAAGCATGGTATGCAGACCATATAAGTTGCTTACCGCATCGCCGAAAGATACTTGGCCTAGCCCGGAGAGGGAGATGCTCTGCCGAATATGTCGTAACTGCTGAGGCCTATACTCGTCGGGTTAGCGCCATTCGTGGATCGTATATGAGTGCTCACCTGGGTCTAGAATTTAAAGGGGGTAGGTCCATATCTACCAGTACCCCTTGCAAGGACAATACAGCCTCTTCGACCTCTTTGGTTGACTCGATCACTGTTACTAGCCTTGTGGTTCGAGACGCGGGTGCCGTTATGGTTTTGCATTTAGACGCTATGCCTCCTTCCTGTGTTCTTAATCAGTGTACATTCTAACTGTTTATAAGACAGCGCCCTTACCCATGTACACAGTTGATACTTTTTATTGACTTTGTCTGTATTCTTCTCTTTAGCCTGTCTGTCAATTTCTTGTCCTGTGCGGCGTGAGACGTATCGTCGAAAGCAATAACTGGTTTGACTGACTGGCTTCAGCGTAGTCGTAGTAATCGTCCATTGTATTCTTGCAACTGATGCGGTCTCTTCGAACCACACGAAATTTTTGTACGGTCGGACGTTTTCGCGGTCGGTCTTTCTTTATTGCAGCCTGAAACGCAATGACGTGATATTGATTGATACCACTATGTCTGCTTCTAGGAGAGTGTTCGGGTTATGGTGTTGTTTGGTGGTGCCTGTCAATGGTCCATTGCGTGCACTGTCTGTCAATGATCGTTGTCAAAATAAAATTAAAAATTCTGGCGTGTCGGGATTACGCGCCGTATACCCTGTTGGGATCGAATACGAATGTGCTCGTGATACCGACGCTAGTTCAGCTGGTGCTGGCATACAGCTATGCGGTCTGCTATATTGAGGCTTTTGAACCAAGTCAACCGTGTGTCGCCGACACGACGTTTGGTTTGTGGATGTGTCTCCTGAGGGATAGATAATCCCTGAGCCTCGAGTATATCAAATTAATCCACATTGTGTTTGTGTCGCACTCACCACAATGGTATATGTTTGCCAAGTGTGCTCTGTATTTTTTGGGATGGCATGGACGTCAAATCTTTGTACCCTAACCTTCATGCGATGCAGGTGTCAGCCGGGGTTTTTTTCGACTTGATGCAGCCATTGCTTTGGTAAGGCTGTCTGTCCAGTGAGCCACTTCTTTTTTTCGATAAAGGTTGTGCGGACTTGTAAGTTTTTCCAACAGTACCTCTTTTTCTTTGCCTTGTACTGGTGGGATATAACCTCTACTCGCATTCGTGATGACTGGCAAACAGTCTAAGAAAAAGTGAGAACACACGCAGACAGCATTTATATTTATGCTCACCTCTCGCTGATTTGCACAGGTCCAGCTTGCTGTCGAAGTTGAGGAAACGAAAGGCTGCAGCATCCCGTCGTCCTTCAAAGCTGCTTAAGACTCGGTAAGTATAGCTCGAGTCCCGAAGTCAGATATGCTTTTGTTTACTTGAGGACAAACAAAGGGATGGTCAGGATAAAGGCAAACAAAGGGTTAAGGCCTCAACATCTGACGAGTGAGTGCATCGCTGAACGATATACAAAGAGTCTGAGTCTAATCATTGTCGGTAGCGCGTCAAAGTCGAGGTACGTTCAATCACAAGTTGCTTCTGTCCTTGAGTAACACGTGGATGTACCGGACTTAGCCGAATTACCGTGAGCGAGGTCCCAGGCCTTGATGAACGAGATGGTCACGACTCTGATGTTGCGATCAATCGGTAAGTTCGTTCGGATCATAACAAGATTGATTATTGACGGTCCGTCCATTGTTGTCACTGGATGATCCTGCTCGTTCTTTACACTTTCCCCTTCTCTTTCGACTGGATTCTGTATGCAGAGGAATTCCGCACAAGACTCGCAAAATCGTACTTGATGACAGCGATGATGATCTCTATGTCACACCCCGCGACACGCTGAAAGGCAAGAGGCCCGTTTTGCTCTTGTCTGACCGCGAGTCCGACTCCGACCGAGAGTCGTCCGGAGACGCCGAACAAGACAATGACGGCAAACTTAACATCGCCGATATCATCGAGAGAGGAGAGGATCCGGATGAACATGGTCCTTGTTCGAGCGGTGAGTACATCCTTTTTTCGAATCGATCGCTTACATATATCCCGTTTTTGCAGTATTCACTTGGAAGACGCCCTCCGGAGCCGCAGCTTATGACGTCGTCACTGACCGAGGTGACAGTGACGTGGCGTCGCCCAAAGTCCAGCCGTACGTGCGCTTTGTCTCGGGATAGACGTTGTACTGATTCCTTCCCAGCATTCGTAAAAGCACCCGAACCCGGAAGGCTACCGAAAAAGTGGCTGCCTTAGCGTATGTTGCATTCAACTTGCGTTTTATCTTGCGTGTTGACACGTTGGATTTTGCAGAAAGACTAAGAAGGTGGCTCACTGTTGTCATTAATTATACTATTGCTCACTCAATTTTCGACAGTCTACTCCGACCACGTGGGAAGAGTCCGACTCAGAGCAGAAGTAAGCCTGTTCGATACATTTCTGTGTCCTGCAACTTAAAACATTTGTCCCTGTATTGCAGAACATTTAAGAAGGTGACACATCTAAATTACCGATACATGTTTCTACCTGCAGATTAACGTTCGCTTCAGTCCATCCCCACTGATACCGTTCGGACCGATCTTGGTTCACGTGTCACTGAGCAGAGGTGTGTCTAATTGTTGAAGGTTCCTCGATAGTATACAAATTGTTTACGTTGCAGTGACGATTCTACCAAATATCTACAAGATACTGCGGCCACGAGGCAAGTGAGATTCGTTCGCAATGCTGAGCACGGCTGATCGTGTATTATAAAGCTTGCCCGCCCCCGGCACCGATGCAACTGTGGTGGAAGATCGCGACGAGCTGTTGGAGCATACTTATCGTGGTCTAGTTCCACTTAGGTATGGACATGTCTACTCGTCTGTATTGAGCTTTCAACATAACAACCTCCCTGAAGGGCGGTGTACTTGAGTGGATCTGGAGTGGTGGGAAAAACTATAATGCTATCGAACTGGATGACGAGCGCCAAGAGCAGTATCAATGAGCGGTGGGTTGCACCCGTTTACCATAAAGTCTCGCTAATGTTCGTTCTACAGATTCGTCATCGGCTTGATCTCGTTCAAGTCTTACGCATCGTATATCAACATGTCTAGGATTGATCCTGCCTTGCTCACTCCCAAAACTATCAGCAAGGGGTCTTATGTGTCGTTTCTACTCGGAAACGGCGCGCAGTTGGCAACTTGTGTGTCGGTAATCGTAGTCGAAGAGTCGTTCATTGGTCAACCTGGCAAGACCGCGGGGGGATACCCTAAAAAAGAGCTTACGGGATTTTTTCTGTCTCAAGAGTTTGAGAGATTTGCTGGCGTTGCTGGAGCTGTCTTCGGCAGAGACAATTTCTTCACCTATGCATACAACAGCGCGTTTAAATTTAGCACGTACGTTGACATGAACAAGAAGCCTTGTAAGTGCTTATGTTTTTCTATTTGATCGCATGTTCACCTTTTCGTGTTAAGCGTCTGACTCGAACGACAGTATGTTCTCTGTGAGGCCCAGTCCCTCTAGCAGGTCGTCTCCTACATCGCGAGCGGTGCTTTCATATGACTCCGTTGGTGAGTAAATCTTCGATCCTTACAAAACAAGGGACGACTTATCGTGTTATCAGTGCCTTTGTACGATTATCGCTCAGAACGAGTGTTCGATCCCGCCATCCACTTGAACCCTCAGATGTACGGGAAGTTATTGCCCTCCCATCGAGATTTGCCTAGGCGCTCGCTTGCTCTCGTCGCTTACACCACCACGAACTTCAGTCTCAGATCCGGAGAGTCGGGCCTGGGATGTAACATCATGTGGGCCGCTGTCCTTGCTGCTCCTAAGGATTCAGGTCTGCCAGACCCCCCTTCGTTGTTGGAACAGAGTCCTACGAAGGCAGCTGTGGCAAGGAAAAAAGCCGCCGGAAAAAAGTGATTGGGCCCCGCAAGTATAATGTCGCCGTTGAATGCTGACGTTAATTTTGTATTTTCAATATGCCCAACTTCCTATTTGTGCCCCTGTCTGTCTCCTAAATTCAAATACAATATTTCGGGGCTGCTGTCACATTGCATGCTATATAAAACGATTGGATTCAAATGGACAGGCTAATATTTCTATCTTGTAACCAACTCAACTGCAGATGCCTCACCAAAGTATCATTGACATCGTCGAGCGGGTTAATGATCAGGGTGCGTTTGTATTCGGTACGTTGTCCGCATCTACTCCGATCTAGTCTCACATCCGGCATGTAGTTGAGCGTAACGCCCAATCAAAATCTTACCTCCACCTCGCACCAACTCCATTTGTCCTCTACACCACCGTCGCAGAAACCGCTGATATAGCGGGTGGTATTGTAACCATCCAGAGCAGTTTCATGAATCAGGTTGGAAGCCCCTTTTTTGTTTGTAAGTCTGTTGTAGTTGCTAAACCGTTGCGGGTTTTTAATCGTTTACATTCTTAGCTATTATCAATCGCGTGATATCTGATCCAACTCTTACTGTATTGTACGCCGAGGACCACCAAGTGGCAAAACTGTTGGTCGAGACTGTGTGCAGTGCTGCCGATTTTGCGTTGGTGCTCCGATGTTAAATCCCTCATAAAGCCTAAATTTGGTTCGCGTAGTCTCGATACTTTCTTGACACGTTGATTGGTCTGTAAATAAACTCTGATATTTATGGGAAAGTCGCAACAGCCAATCTTGAGAAATATACAGGTCCTTGAGCCTGGTGTAATCTTGAGGAATAAACAGGAACAAATAATACTCTGGTGGCAACACATCCAGCCATGTCAGTAAGGCAATAATTCTACTGTATTGTTTCACAACTCGTTTTTCAGAGACAAAGTAAAACACTTGATAGTATCGTTACAATGCAAATGTTGCCAGTATAATCACAACAGCCTTTCTTGAGAAAAAGAGGTGATGAAGCGTTGCGAAGAAAATCCTTACTAATCATTTGTCGTTTGTGACAAATTGTGACAAACTCATGATCCTAACTATTCGTCAGAGTAAGTCTCCAATCTGCCGTGTTCATATCTACTGTCGCCGTCGTCGTCAATGCAACTTGCTACAATCTTCTCTTTTGCGTTGTTTCTCCTTGCATTGTCCCATACAAATGTCGTGGCCGCGCTCGTACGATTTCTCCCCAAACCCACGACTAGAGGTGCCAAACCACTCGCAGTAAGTTCGTCTTCCTCGACGATTCTCTACCTCGATGATACAGCTACTAGTCCACTTGGGTGTCACAGGTGAATGCTGATATCGCACGTGTACATTATCCTCAAAATGCCAGCACTACGGGTTACACACAGGCGGGGGTATTCTCGTCTTCGACAATTTTCGGTTACGATGAAACCGCTTGCATGTCCCAGATACATGATGTCCCCGCGCATTCAGGATATCCTCGAAACACCGCTATTAGAGGTGGCGCATCAGTTAGGGTATGGTCACTCTCGATGCTTCTTTGTTTCAATGTCATACAACTTCCCACTTGCGTATTGTAGGCGAATGGTGTTGTCTCGCCCAGACAATATCATGGAAATGCGATCACTGGAGGTGACACACTTGCGGCGGTAATCTTGTCTTCGATAATTCTCAATTTCGACGAGACTGATCAGTCTGCTTAGGTGTCCCATATACTTGCTGTCCCCCCGCAGTCACGATATCCTCAAAATACCGCTACTAGAGGTGTCACGACAGTCGCCGTGACAGAATGTTACACTACGGTATCCACACAAGGCGCTTTGGTTCGTTTCCATCGATTGTAGCCGCTGCCTAGTTGGCGGCTAACCTTTTGACAGGTACCATCTTCGTCATCGACATTCCACGGTGACGCGTCGGAACGTTGCACGTCACGATCTGCCCCGTGTGAGTGCGATATGACATACGCCCGTCGCGGGACCGAGCTATCATATGCCCTTTGTGGGTACGAGCTACCACACACCCACCACGGGTACGTCACCATCGATTCACAGTATATGGCGATAGGCGCAACGCCTCCGTCATCTCACTCGCTGGCTGTTGGTCTCAACGTCGGTCCAGTCAGAATCTTACATTGTCCTGGCAGAAATGACGCTTTAGAGCGTTGCGTGAGTTCTTATGCCCTGTACGGGTGCGAATGTTCATATGCCCTGTACGGGTGCGAGCTTTTACATGCCCTGAAAGGGTGCAAGCCTTCTTTTGCCCTTCTGGCGT
>MU268278.1:0-10742 GCA_021014935.1 Hygrophoropsis aurantiaca
CCACTTTATGGGTTGACATTTACGATATGGACGTTCTCACCCACTTCATCGGTATTGGACGATGTTTTTATTTTATACTCTATCTTTCTTTGGGGACTATGGACCTTGACATCTACTTTATCGGTATTGGACGATATTTACTTTATGGGTTGACATGTACGATATGGACGTTCTCACCCACTTCATCGATATTGGACGATGTTTTTATTTCATACCTTATCTTCGCGGGACTGGTTTATCTCTCTTGGGACATTGGATCTAGTTTATCGATCTTGGACGATATCTTTTTACATCTTTATCTCTTGATTATTCGATATGTAGCCAGGGCTTCTTCATAGACATTGGAATAGGGACAACTTGAACTTGAAATACATCGATGATAACCATTCTCCCCAAGCTCGTGCGACTCCGTACCTTGAAGATTGTTGTCCCCATTATCAACTCTCTACGAGGAACAGCAGATGGGCAAGATACTCGCATATCCGACAAAGTGAAGTTCAAGGAGCATATAATGAAATATAATGAAATATAAGTCATCTACCCTCTATAAGCCACTTGACCAGTAACTCATCTATCATTTTACCATCGCCAATATCCTCGTATAATCTTCTGTTACACTCCCGAATGTCTCTTCCAGCTTCTCCAATCTCTCGTGTTTCTCCAGTTGCGCCAGGATTTCCTAAGCATAATCAACGATAGACATTACCAGTCAGCCATGGAATAAAGAGTCAAGAGGATGAAGATCAGAGTGAAGATGGAATTGGAGGATGACGAAAATAGAATTGGATTAAGCGAAGTCAAGGAGCAAGGACAAAAAAAGCGATCATTGAGCGAAACAGAACGCACAAAATTAAACCGGTATAACCGCTCCTTCACTTGTAGTCTATACGCTTTCGCTCCATTCGCGTCAGCCGGGTCGAGGTGCATCAGCGTCAGCATCTCCACCAGACGCTGGAATTGGCGCTAGAACGAGTAACGGGGACATCATTGCCCATCAGCACCAACGTTCTCGCAGTCAAGATCGAGCTCAAGACTCACCCCCGCGATCTTCAGCTCCTTCCTCCACGCCTCCGCCCACGCCTTGTCCACCGGCGGACCCATCTTCCCCTTTCCTTTCGCCTTTCCTTTGATATCCGCCACCGCCGACACGCCCACCGGCGTCGCACGCACGCGCGTCCGTGCTTTTTGTACGCGTCCACCCCCCTCTCTATGCGTTGTTTCGTTCTCGAAATCGAATCCACTCTTAGGCTCGACGCCCAATTCTGCGCCAGAGCTGGAGCCGAATCCCTCCGCCATGAACTGCGCGTGGCCGAGGAGCATTTTTAGGTCGTTGCGGTCGCGCAGGTCTTCGAAGGCCTCGGCGGGGTCTTCGACTGTCAGCTCGGAGATGTGGGAGTGGGAGAGGACGTAGGCGTAGATAGAGGAGTAGAGCTCGGCTGTAGGTTTTGGTATAAGTGGTTAGCTGGTTGGCGGGAGAGAAAGTGAAAGGGAGGGGCAAGACCGCTATGATCACGTACAACCATGGCCCTGTCGTTGGTACGGGGGCAGAATAACGAACTGGCTGATGTCGCGTGTGGTCGTGTGTATCGTCAGATATGGTGCACTCTCTGAACAGTAGCAAATCAGGGACTCACCTCAGCCTCATGCGTACTTTTTCTGGGAAGCAATAGAAGTTGTAGAGCGACGAGTACCCAATGAAATGATACGTCACAGTACACTCTGCATCATCGCCTGATGCCTCGCGTTTTCGTTTCTCGTATCTACCAAAATTATCACGATACAAAATACCACCACAAGATGAGATAGCCCGCAAGATGTAGCGTGGTGAGGACAGCGCATACAAAGGAGAAATACGGAAAACAAGGCTTACAGCACAACAAATTCCCACCCATCTTCTTCCTCGTTGATATACGAGCCCGCCTCGATGTACAGCAGGATAAAGAGCTGCATGCGCTGGTGATATTCTCGGAAACCAGGGTCTTGCCATGTCGCCTGCGCGAAGAAACAAGTAATATAATCAGCTGGACGGTCCTCGGGATTTAGGGTGTGACGGGGGAGGAAACCCCAGACATACGTGGTACACCTCGTATTCCACTGGAGCGGAACCTACAACCGCCGTTGGCGAGGGGCGCGTGTATGTGTGGATGAGGGTGCCTATCGGTTTGAATGATGCCGCGTCCTGCTCAACACGTGCGAGGAAGGACGATTCATCCGTATCGTAATCTGTTTATGTACCAGTTGTGCAGAAGGATACCCCACGCAAATGGAATGAAAGAATAGAAACAGTGCCAGTGTCGTGTAGATGAGTTGACTGCACGAGTACGGTTCAGTGTTCGCACCACGCACCGGGCGGTATATATTCCTTCAGTATGCCCTCCACGTCGTCCACTGTCGATGATGAGCTGAGTTTCTCCGAGTGTCGTACAGAGAGGTATGGTGCGAGTGAGCCAGATGCAAAGCGGAGCTGTAGTGGTAGTTTTCATTCATATGGGTTCATATCATCAAAGGATAACAAGAAGTGGGGGATACGAGGGATCAGAAAGGTGGACTCGGATAGAGTGAGGCGGGAAAGGGAGGGAGACGGAGACGGATTGCTAGAGAGAAAGGGAAAGATAACGCACATCTATAACCAAATCCCGATATCCATATATTTTCTCGTCTTCGCCGTATATCTGCCAAGTAGAACAAGCACATTCGTTAGTCCGTGTTAAACAAAGTCAAGAGTTCCATCACGCCGCGTCCCGTTTAGATCTGCAGCAAAAGTCCATCTTTACTTCTGCCCTACGCATTATTGAATGCTATACAGCCTATTTCAATTGCCACTGCCATTATCCATCTCACT
Organism: Hygrophoropsis aurantiaca; assembly: GCA_021014935.1. Lineage (NCBI taxonomy): Eukaryota > Fungi > Basidiomycota > Agaricomycetes > Boletales > Hygrophoropsidaceae > Hygrophoropsis > Hygrophoropsis aurantiaca. Next base: position 2,843 of record MU268278.1, read on the forward strand.
CCACCATCCACCGTGAAGTGGACAAAACAAAACGCGACAAAACGGGAGGGAACAAAAAAGAACGAAATCTCGACGCACGGGATAAGTAAATGTCGGATGAAACTCCTCATACGACTCATTCGGTCCAAGAACGCGTTTATCTTCCGGGGCGCGTACTAAGTGCAAGAAGAAATGACAAGTCAGCATCCAGTGCTCAACCCCAACCATCCACCAGTAGAGTACAGTTAGAGATAGAAAGACAAGGATGAATCGAATAGCGACGGAGCAATATGGATACCGGACTAACCGAGAGAAAGTGTGAGCGCCTCGTTCGAGTCCGTCGTCCAGTCAGTGGCCATATCGTTCCGAGTTTAAGTATAACTTCGTTTGTAAGACCTGTATGATTGTTCTTTCTGTCCGTTATTTTCACCAATCGGTCCTCTGTCAGTAGGAAGTATGGCGTAGCAATAAGAGTATTGATGATGCTGGTGCCGCTCGTGGTGGTATACCTGGTCAATCCTAGTTAATTTGTTTGTATGGTTCCCGCTAAGAGCATTAGCAAATCGCTGGGTACCTACTTATGTTTTGGCAGACAGTTCAAAGCGCAGGTGTAAAGATATGATAAAAGTCAGTGGTCGTCACGATCATGTACAGAATTGACTTTGCCTTCAATGAGACGCGTTGTATGTCCTTGTTTACACGCATATACCCGGTCAGATCACAAAAGATTCTTATACGAACAACAATGAATCGACATGACCTTGTTCTATGTATGCCGCAGCCTTACATACGCTAGGGAAAAGTTACAAACTAGTAGTACATTATGGTTCGATTCGATACTCAGATAGAGCCCGGGATTCAGACCACTAGTGGCATAGTCACTGCACATGCATGCATGCAGGATGAGATACGAATGAGCCTCGGAGCTTGTGTAAAGTGATTGATTGCTTGATTTATGAAGTGGAAAAGCGAAGACGAAGTGTGGAAAAACGAAATACAGCTTCAAGGCAAAACCGGCCGCCAGCTTTTGAGATGGGATTGTCCGAATCCTGCTGGATACGTGTTAACCCCAGATAGCATGACGATCTAGCGAAGTGTGACCAGCTCTGCAGCAGGAGGAAAAAAGATAGCATGAGCAATAGACCACAGTGACAGAACAAAACCTACCCTCAGCAGATGTCGGGTGGATAGCAACCGTATCATCCAAGTCCCGTTTACGAGCTGTTCGTGAAGAACCAAATGACGTGAGCCATAGCCTAGACACGCGCAAAAGTCACCCACCTCCCATCTTAACCGCAACGGCGAAGCCCTGGAGAATCTCATCACTACCCTGGCCGATGATATGCACGCCGACGACCTTCTCTTCCTCGCCGACGACGATAAGCTTGTATACCGTCGGCTCCTTATGGTCCTCGTTGATCATGGAGAAGTAGAGCGAACGGAAGGAGGATTTGTCTGTGTTGTGTGATATAATATTAGGGCTGCGTGTGTGACGCTGAGATACGACTCACAAATCTTGACGGCGTCGCCGTATATCTCGCGGGCCTCGGCTTCCGTGAGGCCGACAGTGCCAATGGTTGGGTGCCTATAGAGAATTAGTATCATCTCATATAAGGACTGAACAAACTCACGAAAAAACAACAGTGGGGATGTTCGTATAATCAAGTTTGTCGTCCTTGAATTTTTCTGGGCCAAAGAGCCTGTTGGAAAGACGCCTGCCAGCAGCGATAGCGACGGGTGTGAGGAGGGCCTTGCCCTGGACATCGCCAATTGAGGTGATGCCTTTCACAGTCGAATTCTGGTACTGGTCGACAACAACATCTCCCCTCTTGTCGAGCTCTACGCCCAGTTCCTCCAAGCCAACCCCTTCGGTGTTTGCGTGGCGACCGATGGCCCAGAGGAGACAATCCACGACAACGGTTTTGCCTGTGTCGAAATGGACTGTAAGCTCTTGCCCTGCCTGGCCTGTGACCTTGACGACATTTGTTTTCTTGTGAATATTGATACCAGTGTGTTCCATCCATGGCGTGAGCGTATCCTGAATAATTGGGTCGAATGTACGCAGGACCTTGTCTTGGCGGATGATGAGGTGCGTTTCAGTACCAAGGGTGTGCAGGACCCCGGCCAGCTCGACGGCAATGTACCCGGCGCCAACAACTGCAACGCGCTTCGGCTGCTCGGCGAGGTCAAAGAAACCGTCCGAGTCGATACCGAGACTGGCGCCAGGGATGACGTCGTCGGACGGTATGGTCGGGCGACCCCCGGTAGCAACACAAATATTATCGGCATGGAGCGTATACTTCTCTCCGCCGTCGGGCGGGGTGATCTCGACGGACGATGCCGAAGTGAGGCGGGCAAAGCCGCTGTAGTAGTCCACGTGCTCTTTCTCGAGGTTGGTCTCGTAGATCTTGTTGAGCCGACGGATGTACGCGTCCCGTTGGGGCTTGAACGTCTTCCAGTCGAACTCGGGGGTCGGGACGCCCTTGAAGCGGTATCCGTCGGCAGCGTGGCGCAGACGGTCGGCGAGGTCTGCTGCGTGCCACATGATCTGCTCCGTCGGTCAGCGACAACGCGCTATGGGCTATGATCGACTGGCGCGCACCTTTTTGGGAACACACCCAACGTTGACGCACGTGCCGCCCAGATTCGGCGACACTTCGATTACCGCAACTTTCTTCCCGTACGACGCTGCCCGACGCTGCGCTTAATCAGCATCCGCGCAACCCCTACAAATCAGCAACTCACTGACGACGCAACCCCTCCACTTCCGCCTCCAATGCAGATGTAGTCATATTTGCTCGTGGATGGTTTGTCAATCGGTGCCATATTCGCGGTCGTGAATGCTCTCGAAATCTGTGAGGTGTTGGAATGAAATAAAGGAGCAATGAGCAATGATGGTGATGGATATAGATAGTAAATTGGAATCCAGTGACGAATCGGATTGGTCCCCCTGTCGGGCTATCACTAATCAGAAAGGAAAAGAGCACGTTACCTGGAAAACCCTCTGGTATGCGGATGGCCTAATTGTCTGCGAAGATGAAGCGATTTTCGCTATCGATATCGAATGCAGGAACGCCAGCTTGGCTGATTTATATAGCTGCGTCGAGGTCCTTATATGTCTTTTTTGCAGGCTCTGTTCACAAGCTGACCGAGAATGTCCGTCACCGTCATGGTTTTGCTGGTGTAAGAATGTCACGTGTGTCTCGCAAAACGCGCCATCCAGGCTCATCGTTTTGTCATCAGCCACCTTCAGCGCACAACGTTCAGTCACCAGACTCACCACCCTTAATTTATGGACATATCATGACCTGGGGTTCTAAGCTATACAGGACATGACGATTTGTCTGATATGTGATACTGCTCACGTTCTTCTCACTGTTACTTAACTTAGGACCCGAGTTGATATTGCTGATGTACTTGAGCCGTGGTCGTGCACAAGCGACTGGAATCAAGAGTGGAAGTGCGTTTTGACGTCAAGGTAAGCAACTATCAAATTTCTCTCTCCAGCGCTTTAAAGCTCAATTATGATGAGACAGTTCCACTGATAATGAAGACCACACCGGCTGTATGTGCTCGAGATATGTCGGCTTCAGATGAAAATAAGAAACACACGAGAATAATCTACATGTCGAATACTCATATCAAGCATTCAATCCAAGGGGAAAAGGTCCATCAAGAGGCCCAATCTATACAAGTCCCGTAGCAGTCCATGAAGGCGACTCCATATCAAAAATGAACAATAAACGATAAAGTAATCCCCCGATGGGGGCGAGATGATGTATGATGTATAAAGTACGTGAAATGAAATATCGTTCAATACCGATAAAGATAAAGTAAATGTCGAGGTGGGATCGAAAGTTAAAACCGCATGAAACCAATAGGCTCGTGAAGCGGAGGTATAGCATCATGCAGATCTGGCCCATCCAACAGATGAAAGCGACAGACCAGCCAACCGAAAACACCAAACAACTACTACATAGTGCACAATTCGTGGGTTTGCGTTAGGTGGCAACTATGGCTCGTAGTATGTAATCGCAGTGGAACATCCTCCGGGTTCTTGAATACGATATGTAGCTAAATGATGAGTGAGTCATCATAAGATTGAATTGTGCGCATCGATATCTGTACATTTACAGTGGTTTAGTTAGGTGCATGTGCCGGTGCCCTCAGGGTTACAGTGAGGACTCGTCTTTACAGGAACACCGGGAGAGGAATCCCTGCCAGTTGAGCCTTGTACTTACAAGTATATGGCGCGGGCGTGCGTCATCTTCTTATCTCGGTACTTACTACTAGTAGGATGCTGCTCAAGTGAACGGCGATTTCAAGCGATATCTTCGCAGCTGCCAGCGGTGCCTCCGGTAAGCTCTTATAACACCGTATCAATCATGTTTCACCAACACTAACAGTACAGTTTGTCCTCTCGGATCGGCGTGGCTCTTGATCACCCGCTGGCAGATCATTATTTAAACGCCGAATCTGCGTGTACTTTCCGAGCTGCTCTACTTGCCAGAACCCTCGTCAGCACTCGCCTTTATGATTTGGCTGAAGCAGACATCATACTACTGGGACGGGTATATACACACTATTATTCTTGAAATGCCGCAAGTGTTCTACAACTTGCTTATCACTGTCATAACGCAGTAAACAGCACACCCTCAAGAATAAAGCTCTTTTGGAAGGTGAGATCCAACTTATGCCCATCGTACTATAGACTGACGACAGCTCCGAGCCCGTCGGTCCCTCTTCATGGTTTGAACATTCGGCCTCCATCCACACTTCCCTGCATGCATCGAATGATCCCGAGGCCAAATCGAAACCGTCCCAAGGTCCATTCCACGAGTATCTTGGAATCCGGATATCATACCTTCAAGCTATGTTGCCTATCGTTTGTTTAAAAACCCAGGTTTTACAATTTGACCGCGCACCCCGGAATGTACGCCGATACTTATAGTCTTGACTCCTGAGGGTCATTTGCAACATTTGTCGTCAGACCGTTGCTCAAAAATGTCCTCGCCATCTGCCACTAACTTAACGGTTCTCGCTTTGTTATCAGGTGCCATAGTCGTTTACATTGTGGTATCGAAGAGGAGAGATGGCCCACCTTTACCTCCCGGTCCTCCACCTACACCTATAGTAGGCAACGTCCGTGGTATCAACGCAAGCGCACCATGGCTCACTTATACAGAATGGGCTGCTACATACGGTGCGGCGATGTTATCCATTGCGCGCGATCCTCACCGCCTCATGATGTTCATAGGTGACCTCGTATACTCGCGTTTTTTCCGTCAAGAAATCATCCTTATCAACTCAGAAGAAGTTGCGCGGGATCTTCTGGACCGTCGCTCCCACATATATTCTGACAGACCTGTCATTATCACTAATGATCTGTATGCATTATCCGTACTTGGAAACTGTGCAATTGATTTCTTTTGGCTTTCAGAGTAGATTTAGGATTCAATTCAGCCTTACTTCGGTATGGTGCCAAATGGCGACTCCATCGGTACGATTCAATTTGACTACTTTCATCGAGTCGATTTTTACAGTGGGCTGGCAGGAGAATTTTCCATCAAGCTTTCAAGCAGGAGGCCGCTCTTTCGTTCCATCCCATGCAATTGTGCAAAGTCCACCAACTTCTCCGGAGCATGCTCGAACATCCGAAAGAATACGAGAAACATTTTCAACTGTGAATATCAATAGTATACTCCACCTTCTGAGCAATCACTTATCTTTTTCCAGGCTTTCAAGTTCAGTTATCATGTCTGCAGTGTACGCCTATGAAACTGCTCCTCGAGATGATCCATTCGTCACGGTCATTGAAAAAGCTCTTGCGATAATACTCGAACAGTTAAAACCAGAACTATCTGCAATTCTGGGGGCATTTCCATTTAGTAAGATTTCATGCCTTCCCCCAACAAGCTCACGCATTTATCGGGGCCAACAGTCTTGTCTTTACCGACTTGGTTTCCAGGAATGAGCTTCAAGGGAAAGGCTGCTGTATCCAGGCAATATGCAGCCAAGTGGCTCAGTGAACCTTTTCAATACGTGCAAGATCGGATGGTATATTGGATTAGATGATATTTATACCGGTACTAATGTTCGTCCAGAAATCGGGGACATCCGCACCTTCTATGGTCTCTGATGCTTTGGAAAAATGGCAGAATCAAGATGAGTCAGGAGAAATGACTTCAGCGATTCGGGAGACCGCCGCCACTGCCTTTATGGGTGAGCGCTCTTCTCCTGTACCTGTAGCATTGATTAGAATATAGCTGATCGTTTGGCCCATAGCTGCCTCCGAGACTGTGAGATATGACTTGTCACATTCGATCCGCTCCCTTGTTTAAACGAATTTCAGACAACTTCTACCTTGAAAGTCTTCGTTCTCGCAACGGTGTTGCATCCTGAAGTGCAGGAACGAGCATGGTTGTCGATTCAATCAATGATTGGAACTACGCGGCTCCCGAACTTCGACGACCGGGCCTCGCTACCTTATATCGATGCACTTCTTCGAGAAACTTTGAGATGGTATCCTATCATCCCAATAGGTAGCGGTCCTATTCTATGCGGACCTTTGGACGGGCTAATCCCTTGCAGGCATTCCACACGCGACTTATACTGAAGATATATACAATGGATATTACATACCTCAAGGTGAGATTCCAATATGTAAGTTTTGTTCATTTTTGTACTGACAACCCTGAAGGAGCGATGATCCTACCGAATGTATGGTAAGAGAACAACGAACTCAATTACGAAGAAGTAATATTCATTTGTTAACAATTCACCAAAGGGCGATGACTCGCAACGAGGCAAAATATCCAAATCCCGAGGAATTCAAACCCGAGCGGTTCCTGGATAGCAACGGAGCTCTGACAGACGATACCTGTAGCATGGCTTTCGGATTTGGGAGGCGTATTTGCGTTGGAAGACATTTTGCAGATGCGTCGCTTTGGTTCTCCATGGCTCTTATGCTCGCGACTTTTAAATTTTCCAAACAGAAGGATGAGAAGGGCGTCGATATAGATTTCGAACCTCAGTGGTTTTCTGGGATGGCTACGTGTGTTTCACTTTTTAGTGCCTTGGTTTATCCGACTCATTGGTGATATATTAGGCACCCTTTACCGTTTCCGTGCATGATTACACCGCGCCATGAAGGCATGGACATGGGGAAACTCAACAATCTTATCGAGGCTCGTATTTGAGCTCGCTGGTGTATAGGATCGTCCTTGAATCGGTGAATGTAGTACGACTGTAACAGATCATGACGAGATCTTGGTTGCATATACGATACGCTAGGTACCGTGTTTCGATGTATCTCAGATGGAACTTCTTAGTAACGCTAAATAGATTGACCTCAGATTGGACTTGTAGATCTTCGTTTCGCGTAAGATGGTTCAATGTATCAATCTAAGTTTAGTCAGGTGCGTCAATCATTTTTCAGTGGGTGAACCGGCGATTACCCAGGCCTTCATAATGAAAATAAGAAACGAACACGAGCTTATTTAATCTGCATGCGTATCGAACATTCGTAAGTATCAAGGATCCAATCTAAGGATAAAGGTCCATCAAAAGGCCTAATATATGCACAGTCCCGTAGAAATCCATGAAGATGACTCCGAATCAGAGATAAATGATAAATGATAAAGTAAATATCGTCCAATGGCGGCGAGATGATGTATAAAGTACGTGAAATGAAATATCGTCCAATACCGATGAAGAGGATGATGAGGTCCATGTCCTATAAGGCAAACCCATAAAGTAAAATATCGTCCGTTGGTGGCGATTATGATATGCTCTCCGTGAAATGATGCTCCTATAAATCGAGATGAACTTCCTGAACCCCTGAGAATGCGACCCATCCTAAACCCCCGGAAAGCGACCCGTCATAAAACCCAAAGAAATCTAATAGAGAGGACAGTGTACC
>MU268280.1:598-10718 GCA_021014935.1 Hygrophoropsis aurantiaca
ACTTTCCGATGTCGAAGGTTTTTGTTCCAGAAATCGCGAAGTGGCCAAAAGACGACTCGGATGAACGAGTCTTTCGTAAACTCAAGGCCTCGTAACTTACGGTTTTCCAGGTAAATCAAGATTATCGGTATATTGTGCCGATTGTTTTCGCTCACGCTTTACAGTCATATGAGCAATCTAACCAGAACGATCCACCCTTCAAGGACGGTAGATCGATTCAATGTCGTTGAAGATGAAGACATCGACGCCGCGAGCCAAAGTGGGCGGTATCCGATGCACGCTCAGTGCATCATAAGGTTGGTCTCGATTTACATTGAGTGACAATATCAATTTATCTAACGTTTAACTCGCTAGATACAGCGCTAAAGCTACTAATGGGCTCAATGCGCCTTCAGCGCAGTGTCCGGAATTTTCTGTGAGGCCCAGTGTCAGCGCATCCGAGTTGGCGTTCGTGCATCAAATAAGCAGCGCACCTGTGCGCCAAATGTGTTGGCGTAGAGGGTCTGAGGTGCGTGGGTATACGGACTGATGGGAATGACCGTGGTGGACAAATCATCTTCATTTCTTTGTTTACTTGATGGCCTTATGGGGCGATTCGACTTAGATGGAGTATGTTATCAATGGACACCACAGACACGGTGCAGGTGATGAGTGATTGGCAGAGTTATTTAACTCAGGTGTGTCGTACTCTATTAGCTTTTGCATTCTGACTTGATAACGATATGATTGATGCAGGCCTGGAGAGTTCGTATAAATGATTTGCATCCACAACACCACTTCCAGGTCTTTGGGCATCTTCCCTCCAAGTGAATCCCCGAAAAGGATCTCATTGTTCTGGAAATTCGGCACGACGGCGACCCAGTGGCATGCATTGAGATTGAGCAAGAAGCCCAACGTATCCCGCCTGCCACTTGCGAGAGCTTGACAAGCCCTCGACCAACGCAGAAGTATCGGCTTTCATCGTACTTGCCAGATTACTCCTTAAAAACTCCCGACGAGAGTTTTTAAGAAGTAATCTGGCACGAGGCCAATAGCTGAGTAGACTCGGCAAAATTTACACCGATTTCATTGAATGCTGTGGCGAACCGCACGAAATCAGGGCGAAGACGTTAGGAAGATTTCGATTGGAGAGCGGATGTCCGAGCCACTACCCGACTCATCCGCTGAACCTCCCAATATAGTGTTGAACCAATTCGAGCGATTACTCCGCAAAAGTTCCAATCGGATTCAGAATGAACCCGAAATCGGTAACTTATATCGATATCTAAACAAACAGTCACATTGAGCCGTTAATTTGCAGTTATCCGACAACGATACCTTTTCTGGCACTGTTTTGTGCACGAGGCTGCCTCGATGTGACCGTCATCGAGGGTGTCACTAATCACAAATTGCCAACCTCACTTGGAAGGTAACCTTTAAAATACCGAGCTTTTCGCGATGTAAACTCATGAAGTTGGTGACCCTTGTGCTCAATTCGTACCTCTAAATCGTCACGGCTGCATTGACAATGGTCAAACGCAGTGCCACGGAGGATGAATCCGAGAGTGATCCTGACACCCGCCGTTTTGGAGCACAACCGCTGCAAGAAGATAGCGATATGGATGATGAGGCACGTATTCTACACTAAGATGCACATAACCAAATCATTAATTTACCCTAGGACGCCGTGACGAGAATGATCGCCCCTGCTCGCAGGAACCCTTTCGCGGTCCAGAGCAAGTATGTGGAGACCAGCGAAAACGACGTGGACATGGGAGGAGAGGCTGCCACATCCGCGCCGAATGTTGGAGCGGCCACTGCTAAGCCTACGACTTATAAGAAGAGGCGACTTATGGTATGTTCTTTGAGACAGCGCACTCCTCACGCGGGCTCATATATACCACAGGCTCTGTATGCCCTTACGACTCAGGCTCAGGCTCGAAAGAGGGTACAAGATCGAGAAAAGGCTCGGGAACAGGCTCGGGAACAGGCTGAAGAACAAGCGGAAATCCAAGCTCGACAACAAATGGAGGCTGAGGGCCGAGCTCGAGCAGAGGCTAGGGCCATTATGAGATTGCAAGCATCTGAATGTAATGATACAGGGCCGCTTCCCATGCATGTCGATGACGATGGCGGTTTTTCGTCCCTCAACGACTGGTCCAACCTGCCCCCGGGCGTCAACGAAGCTGGAGGGAATGCCATCGACGGGGATGTCGAGATGTCCACACCACATGGTACAGTGGATGGAAATCAGAGGACTTCGTCTCACCACGCGCCCGCCGGGTATACAGGTGATGACGACGTTGGCATGACGCAGTCCGACAATACAGCTGGCACGCATTTCACCGACGAGGAGGAGGAGACGACCCCATCCGACCATACTCGCTCCAATACGCATCAACCCCAGCATAACCGTGACGGGGCCGGCGCTTCAAGCCAACACCACTCCCCATTACTTGACATTGAGCCCGACGTTTTCTCCGACGACGCCGGGATGGCCGCGCTTGACGATAGCCACCCGCCTGTCACGCCTCTATCCAAGCCCAAAGGTATCCCTCCGATCGTACAGAGGCGAATCACCACTTCAATTCGCCAAGGCTGGCCGTCGTCGCCTACAAAACAAGGCACACAGCTATCGGCACACAGCTATCTTCACCTTATGTTCCACCCCGCACGCGCAATTTCTCTTCCAAGGCTCCGGCGTCTCCTTTGGCGAGGCGAATCCCATTCGATCAGGAGGCGTCCAAAGCAAGCCGGGGGCGTCCAATTTAAACCAGAGGCACCCCATGCGAAGTGGAGGCACCCAAGGCAAACGAAAAGCATCCAAAGCCAACAGAAGGTGTCCAGAGTGAATGGGAGGTGTCCAAAACAAACAGAACGCGCTCAGAGCGAACAAAACGCATCCAAAGCGAACAGGAGGCGTCAAAGGTGAACGGGAGATGTCCAGAGCAATCGGGAGGCGTCAAAAGCGAACGGGATGCGTCAAAAGCGAATGGGGGGCATTAAGAGCAAACGGGAGATGTCCAGCGCGAATGGGAAGCATCCAGAGCGAATGGGAGGTGTCCAGAGTAATTATATACCATAAGTCTGTGTTTCTATGGTGCAAAGCTACAATCAAAGTGTGGTACTGTTAAATTATTAACGTTTCTCAGGCTCCGCGAGGGTATAGAACTGCACAAAACAACGACGATGCTACTGCTACAGACAGGATCAGCGCTACGAACCCGATGAGTCCGCCACTCGCTCAGGCTCTGCGCACACCGTCCGCGTCATATCCAACGATGCTGGTGTCAACGCTCACTGGCGCTGCCAGAAAATATCCCAGCCTTCGCCGAAAGAGGCCTCGTACTTGCCAGGACTGGCCCACTTACTAGCTAGTTATTGTCTGCCGAGTGTGTGACAGCCTGTGACCAAAAGTTGTACTTCACCTGGAAAACCGGGTTCACTCCGAGGGCGCTCACTCTCAAAATAAAAATAAGAAAAAATAAGAATCATGTATCTAATGTAGCGTAGTATACGTCGATAAATTTTTAAGCAAAGGGGTTGCCGTGGTGAAGTACCAAAAAAGATTTATCCAAAAGTTGCACTATTGCTGGAACGATAGTACTCCCTGGGATAATCGTTGATATGCGCTTTGGCGGATGTGACGTGGGCATCGGCTGGGTTGGCCATCGCGGGGGCGTCGGATCTCGCCATGGCAACGGGAGAGGGACCGGTCTCGGATCGGTTATCATCAAATCAAGGCTGCAGATAATTCTCCTACAGCGACAGGAACCGGGGTATCCTCCGAGTCCTGTTCTAGAGATGGTGATGGCAGGATGTGGCTCGCAACTGTGAGCCCTAGCGACTTCATTATTTGCGCTTGGCAGCGCTCTCGCTTAGCCATCACTCGCTCTATTGCGGAAATTTGGTATTCCTGGGTTTGCATCATGTCTGCCAGCAGGCCCGCTGATCTTCTCAGGTTAAAACAGGCATCCGCCATTTCTGGTAAATCTGTCAGATTCGCGCTTTCAAGTGTAGGCGCTACCGGAGCATTATGAGGTAAGTAGGGAGGCGTGGTCGCATTGGCGTACTGGGCGAACGTCCCAATTGTCCACCTTACCGGCGCCGCTTTTGTCGTATCGGCTGGCGCTACCGTGATCGGCACAGAATGGATCCTTCGCCTCTTGGGTGCAGGCTTCTCGCTCACCAGGAACGCTCGGGATGGCCCGGCGTCGTTACGGCCTGGTTCAATCGAAGCGCCCCGCTTTCGCTTCTGCGTGGCGCTGCGTGCCCTAGGAGGCAGAGGCGGCGGCGATGCTTTAAGCTTTCCCTTTCCCTTTGTCTTTGAACTTAACTCTTGCGTAGCCTCCTCTGACTCTAACTCTTCTTCAGGCGGCGCCGTCGCTATTGACTGTGATCGCTGCCTCGTCGAAGCTCTCGATCCAGCTCGCGCCCGCGATGCGCGCGACGTCAACGCTTCTGGCCGTTCTTTACCCTTATGGTTAGCGCTGTGAAGCTCGAATGATGGCTTGGACTCACTTGATCTGTCGTTGCTCTCCTTCCTGCGTGCCCTCCGAGGGACGAGGCTGCAAGCCTTCTTCGCGGTCTTGCACGCCTGACAGTTCAGCGCTTCGGCGCGCTTCGTGCAATTTGTCAACCCATGCGATATACAGCGCTCGCAAGGAGGGCGCTAAATCTCGGTGAGGATCTTAGCTATGTCTTGGCGGCGGGACCTACCTGCGATGCGCTTTCCGTGTCGCCAATGTCGGCGTATGACGGGTGGGGAAAATGCTAATAGCATTAGTTAATGCTACTGATCGAAGAGAAAAATGGCGGAGAGTCGTACCTGGGACACTTGGCCGTCTTCGGCGCGCCTTATTTCAATTAGCTCGGCCCCCTGCGCTGGGGCTGACGTTGTCTTTTTTTCGTTCTTCAAATCTTGATCTCGCGCGGCGGGGTCCTTCATCGCAACCTCCTTTGCCTCCCCGCCTCGCGCCACCGACGCCTTTTGCTTCCCCGCCACGTTCTTTTCGACATCCATCCTGTCGTCTTCCCTGCGCACTTTTGTGCTCGCGTCGTCTTCCTGATCCGAGTCTTTCTCAGCATCACTGAGGGTGCGTCGCCCCGCCAACTTGTCGTACCCCCGACTCGATTCGAGCCATGCGCTTCTGTCAGCGGGTACTTTGGGATCATCGCCACGAATTGTCGTGCAATCGGGCCACTGCTCCTTGCTCCATGCTTCGTGTATTCTGTCGTATGCAGATGCCAGCAGCGCCGGATAGCTGGCGCCGCTAGTGAGTCCAGTTTGGATGCCCCACCAAAGGACCTTCCTGGCGCTTTCCTACGCATAAAATTAACAGAAGTTATGAATATATATATTTACTACTCACCGCGGCGGTGCCAATTTGCATTACCTGGATATAATAATCCTCCTTGTGCTCCGTGATTTCATCCAGCAGATCTTCTACGCGCTTAGCCTGCCGGTACCAGTAAATAATGACGTCGTTCTCTGTGGCCTTTTCCTTTTCAGCGAACTCGGGAGGGGTTTTGCAGGAAGCGCGAACAGTGGCAGGATATGTGGCCACGGAGTGAGTAGCAGCAGATGTAGCCATGGTGAGCGAGCGGATTACGAAGGGAACTGATTCGGGCAATAAAGATGAGATTGAGAGATGCAATAAATTGGGGAAAGAGAGCGACAGCGACGATTTCATTCGCTATTTTACGTTTCCCACATTTACGCATGGTGACCATGCTAATTCCTGAAATGGAAATCCCCTTAATCCCACCTTTCCCACACACTTCCATTGTCTGCAATCCGTCAGTTATCGCTGGCTACGTCGTAAATCTCGCTGCTCTTGTTATTAACCCGATCGCTATCGCTATCTATTTCGCCCCCTTTATTATAAGCAACCGCAGCGATTTTCCTGTCCCCATAGTACGGGCGACAGAGTGAGCGGCAACGTTAAATGAGTTTTTAAGATTTTAAAGTCCGACGCGCTTCTAATGTTGCCGATCCGCTGCTTGCGCTGGCCCTGCTTGCGTACACTAACAAAGCGTAACTCTCTGTCAGCGCTTCTCACTTGATATTTTATACAAATTTCTTATATTTGCTACCGCGATTCCATGAAGCGCAAGGACCCAGCGCCGATGTCGACGTGGAGGGGCATGAAGAACATGCGGGTTGCGTACGGCCGGGCTGTTGGTGAGTGACGATGATGGAAGAGCAGAGTAAAACATTAACATTTTTCTTCGCTAGCGAAATCTTGCAATGACAGGTTGTCGCCAGACGTCGAGGATAATAGCGCGACGCAAGCGGACGTAATCATGGAGGAGTCGTCGTTGGGAAGTCCAATACGAACGACGTCGGGGGAATGGGTTATAAAATTGGAAAATGCGAGACGGGAGGCGCAGGAGCAGGAGCAACGGGCGCAGGCGCAGGAGCAACGGGCGCTGAGCGCGGAGAAGCTGGTCCAGAAGCTGCAGGCGCTGCTGCACACCTCGCAGACGCGCGCAAACCAGAAGTTGGAAGAGGGCCTTCGCCAAATGACAATGTTGGAGGATGAAGTGAATCAGATGAAGCAGGACATGGAGTTCCAACAGCAGGAGCTGGAGGAGGAGCGGGAGCGGGGTATACTGCAGCAGAGGATCGGAGAGCTGCGCGGGATGCATAGGACTTTGACGAGCGATTTCATGTGTTCCATGTGAGTCCGTTGAAAATGCGTCTAGTGATATCTAAAAGCCGACTTATCGATCTCGACGCGTGCGCATCAAAACGACGGCGTATTCAAAATACAATGCACCGCCATACGACCAGATGCGCGGAGCTGATGTGAGTCGCTGACAAAATGGTATCTATTAATTGTACTAATAATCCTCTGTACAAACAGGAGACTTCCGATGTCGCTCATTACCGACTGCGGACACTCTTTCTGCGCGAAGTGCATGATCGGCGCCTGGTCGCAGACGATCCAACACGTCTCCCGCAGAGACGAACTCATCCAGCCATTCAAACAGATGTCATGCCCAATGTGTCGCGCCAACGTGGACCTCCCTTCTGAGTATCCGCACGAGCGAAAGAAGACCTTTTTCATGCGGGAGGAAATAGCGATGCGCCGCCACATCGACGGGTTAATAGAGGCGCTGCAGAGAGGAATCCAGACACTTGGCCTACCAGCAGACGACGAATTGGCGGTGAAATATGGCGCCCATGGAACTGAAACGGTGGAGAGATTGCCTGGACTAATGTGAGTAAAGGACCGTTTATTTTGAATGACCGGCAAGCTAATATATGTGTACTACGCTTAATAGGCAGGAGCGAAAGCTCCTGAGAATTGTCAAGAGGGACTGGGCGAGCTTCACGGCATACCAGTTCTCCAAAAATAAGGAGTACTATCTCGGGGGACAGCGCTTTGAGCCTCCCGTAGAAATCATTGTTGTAGATGAAGACGAACTTGCATAATGGTATTTGGTCCACGTCGCCCATGCTCCACGTATCTAACCCAAGATTCTCGTGCCATTCTCCTAAATTATTTTTTTCTAAAGCCAACCCTCTCGAAACCTCTCAACGCCCTCCGGCGCCTCTCACCGCCTCCTACTTGCTCTTGCGCCCACACTCCGCTTCTCATTTCCAGTGGCTCCCTCAACCTCAGTGGCTCCCGATCTGAAGGCGTCTATTCCAGCATCCCTCTCGCCGCTTTCCGCCCTGGCGCCTCCTCCACCCCACCTTCGCACCGTCAGCGCTTGGTTCTTCCGCTCC
The DNA here is from genome assembly GCA_021014935.1 of Hygrophoropsis aurantiaca. Taxonomy (NCBI): domain Eukaryota; kingdom Fungi; phylum Basidiomycota; class Agaricomycetes; order Boletales; family Hygrophoropsidaceae; genus Hygrophoropsis; species Hygrophoropsis aurantiaca. Next base: position 8,316 of record MU268280.1, read on the forward strand.
TTCTCGTCGCCCTATCGCCCTTGTCGTTGCCGCCGTTCACCTCCTCAGTTGCACCGCGCATCGGTTTCTTCAACTCATTCGTCACGGCTGCATCAATTCCTCCACCCTATAACCTCTCGATTCACTCATGTTCAATATCTCATTATTTCGCCTCGGAATAGCTACTACGCGCATCGTGTATATCTAGTCGCTGTGAACAAGTTAGTACATCACTGCAGTACTAGGTACACCCTTGGCAGCAGTTTGGGATGGTTCCCACGACCTTAGAGATGGGTTTTCTTGGTTGGAGCTAAGGTATCTGCGAGACCATACCTCGCGTGATGATCAAACCTCTGCAATGAGATGCTCATCGTGCTTTCCACTTCGGATGTGATGATGTTTATGCACTACCTCTCGATCATCCTCCAGATCCTCGGCTGATCATCTCACACACGACGCACACGCAGCATCAAGTGTAAATTTGTTGTATCTTGAGGGTTAGTAGAACATCACTGTCCCGTCTTGTGATGTTTGTTGCTCAGGGCTGTGAAATTAAATACACGATACCTGGACTGTTCGCGTGGTATGTTTTGCACGGATGCGGTATCTTTGTTATGAGTTTTGTTTGCTTACATTTCGGGATGTTCTGCGTGGGGCGGGTGGTGAGCGGCAATCATTGTGCCGCCGCTCGTCCCACTCGTTCCCGCACTTGCCGCTCATCGACATCGCCGCCGCCGCTTGTCCCACTCACTCCTGCCCATCAGTCACCACTCACCAGTGATGATAGCCTTGCTTATCGATCGTCCCTACTCGCTGCTGATCATCCTCGCTTATCTCGCTTGTCCCCACTTGCTGTTGCTCGTCCCGCTCGATCCCGACCAGCGCTCGTTGCCTGCCCTCCGATGTTGTTCCCCGCTATGGCACCGCTCCGAGTATGCTCATAAATGTGAGCCGGAGGGTGAGTCCGTCGCATGTGAATGATAGTGATGATGTATTGTGTAAAACTAGGCTGTGCGAACATGCACGGTGACTGCCACTGGGGAGGGGGGATCCAAGCGATGTGATTGATGTTGAGGAAGGGTACGAACCTGTACTACAAGAGATAGTCAGAGACCGACAATGTACATTGTTTTCTGATGACTGTACCTGTACCATAGACCGCACGATGAATCTGAAACAAACATGATTATTTACAAGTCCTCGAGCGTTCGTTGATCCCTCAGAGAAGTCGTGGGAACGCAGTCATCCTCGGCGTTGAGTCAGCGGGCTTCGATTTCGAATCGTCGATAGTGATTCATTTACTGTAGCCTAATTAATTGATTTCGGGAGACCCTCGCTCATTACGTCTGGTCCAAACGCCAGCCAATCACAAACTGAATAACGATCATACTGACAAAAAAACATACATTGCTAGGTAGGTATTATATTTTGGTGCCCACAAACCTTCGGGAATGAATCTCTAGTTATGCCCCGTTCCGTTGATACACATATTTAAGGCATAGGCCAATCGAAAAGCAAGTGACTTGAAAAAGCTCAAAACTTGAACTATGATCCCTACAGCGTTTTTGGATCATCTTGTTCTTTCGTTCATACTTCAATGGAATATTGATATGCCTCATATTTAGATAAGATATTGGAAACATTTGATATGTATTCATTCAGTGGATCAGCTATTTACATTATTCTGAGTGAACTACTCTAATTCTCAACTGAGCAAAAGCTGGTAAGAGACTCCGGTGAGCGATGTAGGTGTCGGGGCCCAGTGAGATATCATGGGAGGCACAGAGAGGCGACAGGGCGCTGTGAGACGTAGCGAGGAGTGGCAGGGGGCAGTGAGATGCGGCGGGAGACAGCGGGACTCCGGCAAGAGGCGTCAGGAGGCGGTAGGAGACAACGGGAGGCGGCGGGAGGCACCGAGAAGCGATAGGGCGCTGTGAGATGTAGCGATCGCCGATGAGTGGCAAGGGGTAGTGAGATGCGACGGGAGGCAGCGAGGCAGCAAGAGGCGTCGGGAGGCAGTGGGAGACGACGGGAGGCGGCGGGAGGCGGGGCAGGATGGCGGGTTGTAGCGAGACGCAGAGGGAGGTAATGAGAGGCCGCAGGAGGTGGCAAAACGTGGCGGGAGGTGATCAAAGCCTGAGAGGTAGCGGGAACGTGGTGGCGGGGGCGGCAGGATATGGCAATATAGCGAAAAGCACCGGGTGCGCGGTGGAACGTTGCGACTAACACTAGACGAGGTGCGGAAGAAAGCGAGTGTATCTAAGAATATGATCAAAAGCGAGTAAGACCGCCGAAGAAGATATAGCATATAAGGACTCACAAAATCTTTATTTACGAGGCCTTGAGTTTACGAAAGTTGCCTCGTTCATCATCTGCTGGCCATACTTCAAAAGTTCGCAAAAAGATTGAGCATCCTGAAAATGC